>LBNU01025882.1:29171-95208 GCA_014162995.1 Artemisia annua
TTTTTCTTCTTACAATATTTTAAAATGATCATGATATTGGATAAAACTCACAGAAATGAAAAATAAGATCTGTTCCACCTACATGATTTAATCAAATTCCTCACCCTCTCAACTATACATGATTTGTTCATAGAAATTTACTTGCTAACTCTTTATATGTAAATGAGCACATGATACTATTGTGCTCTTATCATTTCTATTTCAGCGTTGTTGTACCTTAAAATGTCATAAAGCCTTAATTTTGTTACTTACATACTTTTATGGAGCACCTTACATCAAGTAGATATTTTATGCTATATATCGTCAAATGTGTGCCGATATACCATGACAATACATATGGCTATAGAAAATACTATGTTTTTCCTTTATTTATGGCGAATTATGTTAATTCATTAGCAATAAGCCAAACAAACTACAAAGAAATTAAAATGCAGTTTTATTATAAACATAATGTTTTAATAGAATAGTGTTACATTTAATACTTTCTACTTTTCTAGCAAGATGCCATGTGACGATGTATAAATGGTCCGGCCCTGAACCCGATCCATCTTCGACAAACGCAATTTTTCGGATGCCGGAATTGTCTTCTGTAGACACTGATTTTGGGTAGAACCCGATTATTTTCGGAGACATTAGTATCTTTGAAGGAACAACCTGCTAGCCGGAGGATCGGAAAACAAGCACCACGAACAAAGAAGCGTAACACCAAGAACACCTCGTCTGGTCCTATGACTTCGAATGGATCGACGGGGCTAGCACATTACACGCAGAACAAGTCTGAGCCACGAGCTGCTCGGTAAAAGGGTGCACCGAAGAGTATTATAAATACCCTTCACCCACTTCACTTGGTAATCACTAATTTTGAGCATTTACTCCTCTCTCTCTCTCTCTCTCTCTCTCTCTCTCTCTCTCATATACTCTTATTCTCCAACTAGTACTTATTCTTACGCCGAAATTTGGTTAAGGGTGGGTCCCTGTGGCAAGGCAAACAATTTGCTTATTTTAGAATGTTCTTATAAGGACACCTCGAAATTCGCAACATCTAGTACATCGCTTCCAGCTAAATCATAAGTTGAACCCAAAGCTTGCAATACCCAAAGCTTATAATACATTAAGCTTGTAACACCCGAAGGTCTCATAACCTTGCAACATTGACATCCTAACCTTGTAATCTCCAAAATAATACTTCAATCCCATCTTATATCCCACACATCTAACTACCGATAAATACGCAATGTATCCTATTATACGGTTGAAAGATCCTCCAGATCTATAAACACATTGTCTTTACGAGTAATCAAATATGTGTACATCGATGCCATCCGTGAGGCCCATTATTCAATATACCCCGAGTAAACCAATGGTGTCCTTCCAATTCAAAGCAGTATATAAAGAAAGTCTTAACAGTAATTCAAGAATCTTGTATCGGCAAAAGAAAATGCAAACTGATAGAGCTAGGAGAACGAGAAATTCTCCGCTCCCATGGGTGAGCAAATTAATCAATTCAAAGAATACAAATAGTGATTACATGATGAAAGAGAAATAATCCGAAGAAGATTGGTTGGAAAAGGAAATTAGCTTTCCTGCGATACCCCCAGCCAAAATGGCTGAAGGACCAATTATAATTGAACCCAAATTAGAATGCCACAAAATTAAGCAAATGTTCATAGACTCTTGTGCGGCAACGTAGGTAATGTATGAACATTGCTTCGTTCTGTTATGTCGTAAAGTAAAAGAACATATTGTTAGATGTTGTGACTTATAGTCCTAAGGGTATTTTAGTAATTTTGTTTTGTAAGGGTAGTTTGGTAATTTCCGTGCACTAGTTACTAAATATCTGGAAATTTCTCTTTGTATGTCGGTTTGTTTTTTTTTTTACTTATGTCGGTTATATTACTTATATAACCAAAGCTGTAACCTTAGACCTTTTGATAATATGAAAATACCAGGTTGTAGCCATAACTCTTGCTCCCTATTTGCTGCTATACTTTTGCCCATGCTACTGCTGCTCGTATGCTCTTATTGTTTCTGATTATCTCCCTATCTGATCCTAACACATATGATAAGTAGAGTAACATCGTTGGTAGGGTTATCCAGGGAAGTACGGAAATTACTTGGAGAAATAATAACTTGATGTAACACTAGGAGAACCTTCGGAAAACCGATTTTTGAAGATGAATTCCAAGTTATTCGATCACAGTCACAATACAACATATACCTGGAAGGAAGAACTGGGATCAAACAATTCGAGCAATCACCTCTACCATTCATTCCATGATCCGGCTCCCAACAAGAGCAAGGAGAGCCGCTTCGGAAACAACGAAAGAAATACTGGTTGAATGCCAAAGAATTGAATATGAACAACAAAATAAATAGGATGAAGAGGAAGACATTCGGTGTAACACCCTAAAATTTAAATTTTTAGTTATGGATATTTAATAGTGATAACGCTTAAATTGTGTATTTTTAGGCATGTTATCCTGATAAGGAGAAATTTGTTACGCTTTTAAGGGGTCATTTAAGCCCTAAGTCGTGATAATATGATCAATTATTACCTTAAATCGTTTCTTTTGTCAATTTAGGTACTTTTGAGAAGAATTCTGGAAAAGGAAGCATGTTGGACATTTTTGGAGCAAAAAACGAAGAAAACGACAAAGTCAAGAATTCAAGCTGGAAACAGTACCTGATGGCGTCAAGTTTCACAAGGTGATGCCGTCACTTGTTGATCAAGAGATGGATAATCAGTTTACACTTGACGCGCCAGAAAGATTTTTGGAGGTTTACACGTGACGGCGTAATGTTATAATTTTCCAAGGCCGTCACGTGTTATTGCAAAGAGAGACGGCCCAGAACATATTTATACCAGACGGCGTCAGATGCAGATCTAGGCAATCAAGAAACCCTAGGACGGCGACTTGATGGAGTCACGACCCAAAAGGTGACATTGTCAGATTGTAAATTCTATATATATTTTCGATTTTTCATTCATTAAAGGAGAACCCTTTTGGAGAGAACTTGTGGCACAAAACCCTAGAAGATTTTACAGCTTTTGTAAGGGTTTCAAACCCCTACTTTCTTCCATGTTTAAATGAAGATAAGTTATCCTTTAATCATTCAATATGTCTATGTGTTGTTTGATTATCTTGTATGCTTTTCTTCCTTTAAACATGCTAGCTTAGGTTTATTTGTGTTTGCTTAGATCTAATGAAACTTAGTTATTGATTATTGGTTGTTGGTTTGTCATTAATTGTTGTGGGTGATTGATTTCAGCGTTAGGCTTAAGAAAACTGGCTAACCTCCTATACGGTAACTTGCTTGAACGTCTTAAGAAACGTAATCGGATGTGTACTACGGTTTTATTGGTTGTATTAAATGCATAAGTGACTATTAATGAGGCCATGATAGGATACTAAACGTGTCGTCATAGGAAGAGATAGAAGCTTATAGAGTTGGGGAAGATCGTACACGGCCAAACGAATGGTATTAAGGAATGCAACCCTTCACCTATGCAATTGTGACAAACCAATTAATCAATAAAAGATAACTAGGGAGTAAGGAAATCTAAGTAAACACGCTTTTCTCCATATAAGAAGTTCCCACTATTTTATTTTCTTGTTATTTTATTTTTATTGCATTTGTAGTTATTTGGGTTAGTTGACTAGCAACTAATTCCGCCCACTCTTCCAATACCCGAGATATTTTACTTGCTTTCCATAAAACATAAAAAATACAAAAAATCATACAATCATACCCAAGTTTTTCCTTTATATATATGTTTGCAGCACACTCAGAATATTTTTTTAATGTGCAACGTCAAACTAAATGTACAAACATAAAGTAAACAATTTCTTTGTGTTACTTCTAATTTGCAATGGCTTGGTGCTCGTTGTCTTAGATATTGCGCCTAAGTTAGACTATAAGCAAATCTCCAACTTTGTATATCAAAACAGTAAATTAATAAACTTAATTTATGATGTTAGCAGCTGCAGTTACTCGCCGTTAATATTAAAAACCAGTTTTCGCAAAACAATATATATAACAAATTTATCAACTATCTTTTACACGTAGTTCTTCCTGTGCTAGCTATTACTATAAATAAGGATGGCTAGAGTAGTAGCAAACCAAAAAATTTGCTAATACTTGATGTTTTTATCTTGTTACAAAAGGTCTATCTTGATACTAAAATATACTTCCCAAATCTTGTATTTTAGTTTCTAAGTAGTACGGCGCAAGAAATTAAATGATTTCTTAAGTACTGTACGATACAAAGTGTCTGAATATCGAATTTAGCAAGAAGTATGTACCTGAAACCAGTCGGACGAGTCCATGCAAACTTGAAGCGACGTTAAACCCATTGATCGACACAAGCAGAATAGTTTCTAAAAGATAGAAAACAAAAAACCCTCACACACTCTAAGTGTGTGTGAGTGTGTGTATGTTTTAGTTTTAGAGAAGGCACAAAGAGTGAATGTGAAGTATGCAATGGGGACTGAAGGTGTGGAATGCTATGTAAATAAGAAGGCAGAAAAAGTGTCGTCGGTGACACATTGTTGATTGTGGGACCCACATCATGTGGACCCAACATGAATCAAGGGGTGAGATGTTATGAGAGCTTTTTGTATAATGCGATCTAGACCGTTGGATTTGTGGGACATGACACTGATAGTGACAGTGTGATGTTTGAGTTTCTCGATTAAGGCAAAAACCGAAAGATGAGTCTGGTTTTGTGGGGTCTTGGATTGTCTGTGTGTGGGGCCCACTAGGTCGCTTGTTACAAGCAAGGGATAAATTCCTTTTTTTGGTGACGTGGTGCTATTGGTAGTTGTCCACGTGGAACATGTATTGGTGAAGATTTTGTGTACGATGTCTGATAATGCTGATTTTGTCAGTGTAGTCGTAGCTTCTCTCAAGAAATCTAGCGTGTTGTATATTCTTATTATTTAATACAATTAGAATGTATGATATTTCATAAAAATGACAATAAATATCCCGTATATACATAATTAGATAAAATGAGATGCATTGCATTATAGTGTTAATTGATCAAGGTATTTGTCATTTGATGTCTCATTTTTTCGTCATAAGTTGGTGGCAGTCAATGACAAATTGCCAATTGCCATGAAAGGTGCGTGAGGGCTCTAGCATGTGGCGATGGCGACAATGGGTGGCATGAGGCGACGTTCATTAGTGGCCATAGTTAACGTAGTTGTGATGGTCAAAAGACGGCATGACGGTGGTGCATTGTATTGGCAGTGACATAAATTGATGATCGGCATTGTGACGGATCAGATAATGCAATATGATTACATCAGTTGAAAATACTAAAACTATTTGATTATCTGTTGGGTAAAAAAAAATTTAAAATATATATATGAAATAACACACATAATAAACTTAACCAAGATGGGTAAATATAGTTATATCCATTATAGTTCTTAGGTGTGTCCAAATTTGCACAAATAATAAACTCATATTGTTGTCATTATTATGGAAAGATATTTAAAATTACACAACTCTTGAAATAATAAAAGGGATATATGTGAGTTAAGATAATGATTATATTCTAATTCTAAAATAGACGCTTTGTTCTTTCTTTACACTTAGAGTTTTTCCATCATTAAAAGACAACTCAAACAATAATTCAAGAACCTTTGTAGGCCATCTTTAACTACAAAGAGAAAGAGAATTCATAATACATAATACATTGAGTGTCAATAATAAAAATCAAGATCTTTGTTCATCATACATAATGCATTGATTGTCAATAATAAAAATCAAGATCTTCATTAACAATCAGTATTTTACCTTTTGAAATCATGTAAAGTTAGAAATAATTAATTCGAAACACACATCAAACACTTTATAAATTAAATAACAGAGTATTCAGGTAATAATAATGCATAACACAACGGTTATTAACAAAATACACACAAAAATGTTTTGCAAGTCAACCTAACCCGATCAATCTCATTTATCCTAAAGTTTATATGCATCAACTCAAATTAACTCGTTTTAACGCGTTAGTCACCCAACACATCTTTGTCGCTTCTTTAAAAACAATGGTATATAGCCAACGAGCTTCTTAAATACGTATGTTTCTCAAAATGCAATTATTCTTAACTTCTGAATATAGTAAACAGATCCATTTGAAGTTTTCAACCATGCATGACAATTATGTACATGTCAACAAGCATTCAAAGTAAGCAGTGCTATCAGACTAATACGACCAACCAAAACTTTAATTATGAACTCAAGTTTCATTGAAGATAATTGTGTATAAATGTTTTGTGCTCAAAAGGAAACCAATCTTACACTAAATCTGCACTTCATGACACAGTAACATGGTAGAGGACCAAGTTATCACTGTGTATTCTGAAAAAAGCAATGAGATCAATCTTCTTTATCCATTAGGGTTTGACATATCTTCTTTAGCTTGTTTTTAATCACATTGTCTTTTGTTTTTTCTGCCAAAAGGAAACAAAACCCTAACAGAGGTTAAAGAATCTTGATCTACAAACTTGTTTCCTTGTGCTTTTTTAGGGTTCAAAATCAAATGCAAAACCCCTCCAAAAGTTAGTGATTTTGATCTAAAATCACCAAAATTTACTTTGAAAATGATCATTCATAAAATGTTATTCCTCTTCTCTTTTTCCCTTATTCTTTCGGGATAACTCAAGCTTTTATATTCGAATAAAACAATAATAAAGACAAAATTGGGCCCGGAAATTGAAATCGTGGCAAGGACCATTGCTATTTGCATATAAATGTATCAATTTGCTTCTTGTATAAACTTGAATATTAAATACATGATTCATTCCATTTTAGAATAGACAAACTTTTTGGATAATGGATAAACGTCTATTTTCTTAATAAGTTATCAGTATAGTATAATAGTATAGACATAATATAGTGTTTGATTGCTGATTGAATTTCTAGTACACATAAATCTTTGACAATGCATGCATGTCTTCTTCATTATTTTTTGGAGAATCCGGTTTCGTAAACTGAATATCTTAAATGAAATTAAATAAACAGTATTTATGTCGAGTGACAATTATTTACAAATTACAAATGTACATATACTTTTTGTGTCCACATATTAGACCAAGTTAATGAGGTTATTCATGACGCAACTATTGCTTTCTTTAAAAAAATTACTTTAGGTGCGTAGAAAGTTTTAATTTTTTAAAAATATTGGTTACTAACTTTAAAATTATGGTTTTGGCCATTTTCTTTTCTTTAAAAAAAGAAAAAAGAAGATGATAGTAAGGGTATCTTCGTTGTATATTATGTGTGTAACTGTGTACATGAATATGTATGTACTATTCTGAAACAACCCCTCCATTACTAATTCATACACAACTTCGATCAGGTCATCAAGTGTATGTACTGAAGTCCAAAGATTACGCATGTTCAAGTTATAACCCGTCTAGATAGCATAATCTCGTAAAATGTACCTAGACTTTTAAATAAATAGGACCATCAGGTATAATAGTACAAATGTACAATGTTGAAAGAGAAACTTATCGAATTTGAAGACAAGAAAGGAGGTCGACGTTAGTGTGTATGTATATCCCTTTGACGATGTTACACAGTTACGTTCATGAATCATATATCAGAATATGTACATGATAAAACGATTATATGTTTAACTCATTGAAAAGTAAGCAATCTCGATCTCTAGACTTCTAGGAGCTAATAAATATATATGATATAGGTATATAAACTTCTCTTTTCAGTTCTAGGTTTTGCTCCTATTTCAGCTTTAGTCTTGGAATTTTGGCAAACACATATTACTATTGTGATAAATTAGTTTGCTTTATTTTTAGGAAATGTTGCCGGGGAAAGTGGATTTAGGAAGCGATTAAACCGGGAGACAAGAATGGACCGGATGGATACGGTGAAGATGTGGTCCACCTCATCATCAACCTGATAGATAAATGATGATGTAAATGGTCAAATATTTACCAACCTCGTTGTTTGTGTAGTCAAACTGATTCTTCTTCTACTTCTTGTGTGGGTCCATATCATGCCTTCACATGCTAATCTTTCATTCACGCCAATCATAACCAAATATCAAATCCCCAGATTTAAATTATATTAACTCAAATAATACCATATTCGCAACTTGTCCTAGGGACCAATATATGGACCATGCATCACTGCATATGTGTGTATGACATAACCTACGCGTTCCAAACTTTGTCTTTATTCTGTTTTACTAGATGCCATTTATTTTTCTTCTTACAATATTTTAAAATGATCATGATATTGGATAAAACTCACAGAAATGAAAAATAAGATCTGTTCCACCTACATGATTTAATCAAATTCCTCACCCTCTCAACTATACATGATTTGTTCATAGAAATTTACTTGCTAACTCTTTATATGTAAATGAGCACATGATACTATTGTGCTCTTATCATTTCTATTTCAGCGTTGTTGTACCTTAAAATGTCATAAAGCCTTAATTTTGTTACTTACATACTTTTATGGAGCACCTTACATCAAGTAGATATTTTATGCTATATATCGTCAAATGTGTGCCGATATACCATGACAATACATATGGCTATAGAAAATACTATGTTTTTCCTTTATTTACGGCGAATTATGTTAATTCATTAGCAATAAGCCAAACAAACTACAAAGAAATTAAAATGCAGTTTTATTATAAACATAATGTTTTAATAGAATAGTGTTACATTTAATACTTTCTACTTTTCTAGCAAGATGCCATGTGACGATGTATAAATGGTCCGGCCCTGAACCCGATCCATCTTCGACAAACGCAATTTTTCGGATGCCGGAATTGTCTTCTGTAGACACTGATTTTGGGTAGAACCCGATTATTTTCGGAGACATTAGTATCTTTGAAGGAACAACCTGCTAGCCGGAGGATCGGAAAACAAGCACCACGAACAAAGAAGCGTAACACCAAGAACACCTCGTCTGGTCCTATGACTTCGAATGGATCGACGGGGCTAGCACATTACACGCAGAACAAGTCTGAGCCACGAGCTGCTCGGTAAAAGGGTGCACCGAAGAGTATTATAAATACCCTTCACCCACTTCACTTGGTAATCACTAATTTTGAGCATTTACTCCTCTCTCTCTCTCTCTCTCTCTCTCTCTCTCTCTCTCATATACTCTTATTCTCCAACTAGTACTTATTCTTACGCCGAAATTTGGTTAAGGGTGGGTCCCTGTGGCAAGGCAAACAATTTGCTTATTTTAGAATGTTCTTATAAGGACACCTCGAAATTCGCAACATCTAGTACATCGCTTCCAGCTAAATCATAAGTTGAACCCAAAGCTTGCAATACCCAAAGCTTATAATACATTAAGCTTGTAACACCCGAAGGTCTCATAACCTTGCAACATTGACATCCTAACCTTGTAATCTCCAAAATAATACTTCAATCCCATCTTATATCCCACACATCTAACTACCGATAAATACGCAATGTATCCTATTATACGGTTGAAAGATCCTCCAGATCTATAAACACATTGTCTTTACGAGTAATCAAATATGTGTACATCGATGCCATCCGTGAGGCCCATTATTCAATATACCCCGAGTAAACCAATGGTGTCCTTCCAATTCAAAGCAGTATATAAAGAAAGTCTTAACAGTAATTCAAGAATCTTGTATCGGCAAAAGAAAATGCAAACTGATAGAGCTAGGAGAACGAGAAATTCTCCGCTCCCATGGGTGAGCAAATTAATCAATTCAAAGAATACAAATAGTGATTACATGATGAAAGAGAAATAATCCGAAGAAGATTGGTTGGAAAAGGAAATTAGCTTTCCTGCGATACCCCCAGCCAAAATGGCTGAAGGACCAATTATAATTGAACCCAAATTAGAATGCCACAAAATTAAGCAAATGTTCATAGACTCTTGTGCGGCAACGTAGGTAATGTATGAACATTGCTTCGTTCTGTTATGTCGTAAAGTAAAAGAACATATTGTTAGATGTTGTGACTTATAGTCCTAAGGGTATTTTAGTAATTTTGTTTTGTAAGGGCAGTTTGGTAATTTCCGTGCACTAGTTACTAAATATCTGGAAATTTCTCTTTGTATGTCGGTTTGTTTTTTTTATTTATGTCGGTTATATTACTTATATAACCAAAGCTGTAACCTTAGACATTTTGATAATATGAAAATACCAGGTTGTAGCCATAACTCTTGCTCCCTATTTGCTGCTATACTTTTGCCCATGCTACTACTGCTCGTATGCTCTTATTGTTTCTGATTATCTCCCTATCTGATCCTAACAAACTGGTATCAAGAGCCACTTGATCAATTTGAAGCAAGCGGCAATTATTTGGGTTTCTCATCGAAATTAGTTTGTGGTTGATTTCAAGATTCAATATCTTGATATCGTTTTGATTTTGATTTGCGTTTTTTGGTGGTTTGCTGTTTCGATCAACTTGAAGTTGGGAGATATCAGGTTTGTTTTGGGAATTTTCCCCCTTTGTTCAATCAATTTTATTGCTTCTGCTTGTTTGATAAGTTGAAGGAGTTTGTTGATTAGGATTTGGAAACAATTAGAATTAGGATTTGGTCTTTGTTCCATAGCAGTTAATAGGGCAATTGTTTGTTATTAAGTAGCAAAACCCATTTGGATAATTATGTCTTCTCAAACACAATCACCATCGGTTAGTAGTATTGAGAAGTTTAATGGCAAGAGTAATTTTAGTTTATGGCGAATTAAAGTTCGAGCCTTATTGAAACAACAAGGTATTTGGGCACCTTTAGCCGGTCCCAAACCGGCTGATATGACGGATGCAAGATATGCCTCACAAGATTAAAAGGCCCATTCCACTATTTTGCTATCTTTATCGGATGAGGTTCTTTACGAGGTTGTTGATGAGGAAACGGCTTCTGGTGTATGGAAAAAGTTAGAAAAGCTTTATATGACAAAGTCATTGACGAATAAGTTGTTATTGAAACAACGTTTGTTTTCACTACGAATGAAAGAGGGCTCAGCATTAAAAGATCATCTTGATACATTGAATTCAATCTTGATGGATTTGAAAAATGTGGATGTCAAGATTGATGATGAAGATGCGGTTCTTATTCTTCTAGTATCGTTGCCTCCCTCGTTTGAGAACTTTGTAAACTCCTTTGTTGTTGGTAAAGACACCATCACATTAGAAGATGTTCGGTCCAGTTTGCATTCCCGAGAGCTTCGTCATCAAGCATCGGGAACTTTGGAATCTCAAACCGTCGGCTTATCAGCTACAAGTCATGATACGAGCCATGATAGGGGTAGACATCGAACACAGAAAGGCAAAGGAAAAAGTAGATATAAAGATAGATCAAAGTCCAGACCTCGAGGGTCAAATCCTCAAAACACTTGTAATTATTGCAAAGATGAAGGCCATTGGAAGTTCAATTGTCCTAAGCCTAAAGAAAAAGGTCATGTAGCGGCCGTTGCTAAAGATGACTCGGGTTCGGAACGTGATGTAGTACTCTCAGTAGTTGATTATAAAGGTACACCGGTTGCTTTGATCATGGATTCTGCTTGTTCTTTTAATATGAGTCCCAATCGGGATTGGTTTGTGACATATGAAGAATTTGATGGCGGGCATGTCTTCATGGGTAATGATTCACCGTGCAAAGTTGTTGGCATTGGAACAATTCGAATTAAGATGCATGATGGAGTTGTCAGAACCCTTACTGATGTTCGCCATGTTCCTGATCTTAAGAAGAATTTGATCTCACTAGGTATGTTGGACTCAAAAGGTTTCAAATACACTAGTGAGAATGGTGTACTTCGTGTTTCGAAAGGTGCTTTGGTGGTTATGAAAGCAATAAAAGGTGCTTCTTCTCTTTACACTTTACAAGGTGAAACAATCACAGGTTCTGCTTCTGTATCTTGTTCAGAGAAAAGTAATTCAGATTTGACGATGTTGTGGCATATGTGCCTTGGTCACATGAGTGAAAAAGGCATGGTTATATTGAGCAAACGAGGACTACTTGATAGCCACAAGGTGGCTAACTTGGAGTTTTGTGAGCATTGTGTCATCGGGAAACAAAAGCGGGTGAGTTTCTCGAAGGCAATTCATCAGACGAAGGCGACTCTTGATTATCTTCATGCGGATTGTTGGGGGCCTTCTCGAGTACCTTCTCTTGGTGGTGCTCGATATTTTCTCTCAATCATTGATGATTTCTCAAGAATGACGTGGGTGTTTATGATGAAACATAAGAGTCAGGCGTTTGAGAAATTTAAGAATTGGAAGGTTCTGATTGAGAACCAAACTGGAAGAAAGATCAAGCGTCTTCGCACTGATAATGGTTTGGAATTTTGTTCAAGAGAGTTTGATGACTTTTGCAGAGATGAAGGAATTGCTAGGCATTATACGGTTCGTTACACTACTCAACAAAACGGGGTAGCTGAACGAATGAACAGGACTCTATTAGAGAGAGCTTGATGCCTATTGTTGAATGCCGGATTAGATAGAAGTTTTTGGGCTGAAGCACTCAATACGGCTTGCTATCTAATCAATAGGTCTCCTGCCACCGCTATTGATTGTAAAACTCCGATTGAAGTTTGGTCTGGAAAGCCCGCGGATTATTCGAAGCTTCGTGTTTTTGGATGCCCCGCGTATTATCATGTTAGTAAAGGAAAGTTAGATCCGAGAGCCAAGAAAGGCATTTTCATGGGATACGGTGATGGGGTTAAAGGCTATCGAATTTGGTCACCATCTGAAAGAAGAGTTATTCTTAGCCGAGATGTGACATTTGACGAGGATTACTTGTTTCGCATGAAACAAGATCCATCTGAATCGAAGCTTGAAGAGGGTGTTTCCGAAAAGGTGGAGGATGTTACTAAACAGGTGGAGCACGTTGTTCCAGGAGATATGGATCACGATGCTACTTCACCAGTGGTTGATGTAAATGATCAACCAAATTCACCACATTTGGAACATGAGCAAGATAGGTCTATAGCCCATGATAGACCTCGTATAAATGCAAAAGCTCCTAGTCGATTTGGTTTTGAGGACTATGTCGCATACGCATTGCACGTAGCTGAAGAGGTGGAGTCTCTTGAACCGGATACTTATCAAGAAGCCATTACTTCTAAAGAGTCTGATATGTGGATTGTGGGTATGGGTGAAGAGATAGAATCTCTTCATAAGAACAATACATTCGAATTGGTGAAACTACCTGAACGAAGGAAAGTTATTGGTTGTAAGTGGGTTTTCAAGATGAAAACCGGCTTACCGGGTTCGGACACCATTAGGTTCAAGGCACGTTTGGTCGCGAAGGGATATAGCCAAAAGGAGGGAATCGATTACAATGAGATTTTCTCCCCGGTGGTACGTCATACGTCTATTCGGGTGTTACTATCCTTGGTAGCACATCACGACTTGGAGTTGGAACAATTAGATGTAAAGACCGCATTTCTTCACGGTGACCTTGAGGAAGAAATTTATATGAGCCAACCCGAAGGTTTCGTTGTTCAAGGAAAAGAAGACCACATTTGTAAGCTTCGAAAATCTCTCTATGGTTTGAAGCAGTCGCCAAGACAATGGTACAAGAGATTTGACAGCTTTATGGTAAAGCATGGTTTTAGTAGAAGTGCTTATGATTGTTGTGTCTATCATAAAAAGGCACCGTCTGGATCACTTATCTATTTGCTCTTGTACGTTGATGATATGCTCATAGCGGCTAAAGACATAGAAGAGGTTAATAAGTTGAAGATTCTACTCAACACAGAATTTGATATGAAAGATTTGGGAGCTGCTCGAAAGATTTTGGGCATGGAAATCATTCTAGATCGAAAACATGGTAAGCTTTTCTTATCACAGAAAAGTTACATTGAGAAGATTATTTCTCGTTTTGGCATGAGTTCGGCAAAATCGGTAAATACTCCTTCCTAAGCAAGTTTTCGTTTATCTACTGCTNGACACAATCGGTAAATACTCCTTCCTTAGCAAGTTTTCGTTTATCTACTGCTTGTGCACCTCAAAGTGAAGCAGAAATTGAGTATATGTCCCGAATACCCTATGCTAGTGCTGTTGGAAGTTTGATGTATGCTATGGTTTGCACAAGGCCAGATATAGCTCACGCGATGAGTGTTGTGTCACGATACTTGGCTCATCCCGGAAAAGAGCATTGGAATGCGGTGAAACGCATTTTTCGTTATTTGAAAGGGACATCTGATGTTGGCCTTATTTACGGTGGTGAACGTGAATATTTGGTTCCTGGCTATTCAGATTCGGATTATGCTGCAGATCTTGATGCTAGAAGATACTTGACAGGTTATGTTTTCACTATTGGAAATTCGGTTGTAAGTTGGAAAGCTACATTGCAACCATCTGTTACTTTATCTACTACCGAATCCGGGTACATGGCTTTAACTGAAGCAGCTAAGGAAGGAATTTGGTTGAAAGGTTTGATTGAAGATCTCGGTTTCCCTCAAGATCAAGCAACTGTGTATTTTGATAGCATGAGTGCTATTTGCTTGGCTAAAGATCAAGTATACCATGACCGGACTAAACACATAGATGTTCGTTATCATTTTATTCGTTCGGAAAGAAGAATCAAAGTGAAGAAGATTGGCACTCAAGACAATCCTGCGGATGTGTTTACCAAACCGGTTCCTTTGAGCAAGTTTCGTCACTGTTTGGATTTGCTCAATATCGATAATTGGAAATATGGTGTTACTTAGGAGCTAAAGTCAAGGTGGAGATTGTTAGATGTTGTGACTTATAGTCCTAAGGGTATTTTAGTAATTTTGTTTTGTAAGGGTAGTTTGGTAATTTCCGTGCACTAGTTACTAAATATCTGGAAATTTCTCTTTGTATGTGGGTTTGTTTTTTTATTTATGTAGGTTATATTACTTATATAACCAAAGCTGTAACCTTAGACCTTTTGATAATATGAAAATACCAGGTTGTAGCCATAACTCTTGCTCCCTATTTGCTGCTATACTTTTGCCCATGCTACTGCTGCTCGTATGCTCTTATTGTTTCTGATTATCTCCCTATCTGATCCTAACACATATGATAAGTAGAGTAACATCGTTGGTAGGGTTCTCCAGGGAAGTACGGAAATTACTTGGAGAAATAATAACTTGATGTAACACTAGGAGAACCTTCGGAAAACCGATTTTTGAAGATGAATTCCAAGTTATTTGATCACAGTCACAATACAACATATACCTGGAAGGAAGAACTGGGATCAAACAATTCGAGCAATCACCTCTACCATTCATTCCATGATCCGGCTCCCAACAAGAGCAAGGAAAGCCGCTTCGGAAACAACGAAAGAAATATTGGTTGAATGCCAAAGAATTGAATATGAACAACAAAATAAATAGGATGAAGAGGAAGACATTCGGTGTAACACCCTAAAATTTAAATTTTTAGTTATGGATATTTAATAGTGATAACGCTTAAATTGTGTATTTTTAGGCATGTTATCCTGATAAAGAGAAATTTGTTACACTTTTAAAGGGTCATTTAAGCCTTAAGTCGTGATAATATGATCAATTATTACCTTAAATCGTTTCTTTTGTCAATTTAGGTACTTTTGAGAAGAATTCTGGAAAAGGAAGCATGTTAGACGTTTTTGGAGCAAAAAATGAAGAAAACGACAAAGTCAATAATTCAAGTTGGAAACAGTACCTGACGGCGTCAAGTTTCACAAGGTGATGCCGTCACTTGTTGATCAAGAGATGGATAATCAGTTTACACTTGACGCGCCAGAAAGATTTTTGGAGGTTTACACGTGACGGCGTCATGTTATAATTTTCCAAGTCCGTCACGTGTTATTGCAAAGAGAGACGGCCCAGAACATATTTATACCAAACGACGTCAGATGTAGATCTAGGCAATCAAGAAACCCTAGGACGGCGACTTGACGGCGTCACGACCCAAAAGGTGACATTGTCAGATTGTAAATTCTATATATATTTTCGATTTTTCATTCATTAAAGGAGAACCCTTTTGGAGAGAACTTGTGGCACAAAACCCTAGACGATTTTACAGCTTTTGTAAGGGTTTCAAACCCCTACTTTCTTCCATGTTTAATTGAAGATAAGTTATCCTTTAATCATTCAATATGTCTATGTGTTGTTTGATTATCTTGTATGCTTTTCTTCCTTTAAACATGCTAGCTTAGGTTTATTTGTGTTTGCTTAGATCTAATGAAACTTAGTTATTGATTATTGGTTGTTGGTTTGTCATTAATTGTTGTGGGTGATTGATTTTAGCGTTAGGCTTAAGAAAACTGGCTAACCTCCTATACGGTAACTTGCTTGAACGTCTTAAGAAACGTAATCGGATGTGTACTACGGTTTTATTGGTTGTATTAAATGCATAAGTGACTATTAATGAGGCCATGATAGGATACTAAACGTGTCGTCATAGGAAGAGATAGAAGCTTATAGACTTGGGGAAGATCGTACATGGCCCCACGAATGGTATTAAGGAATGCAACCCTTCACCCATGCAATTGTGATAAACCAATTAATTAATAAAAGATAAATAAGGAGTAAGGAAATCTAAGGAAACACGTTTTCTCCATATAAGAAGTTCCCACTATTTTATTTTCTTGTTATTTTATTTTTCTTNGAATGGTATTAAGGAATGCAACCCTTCACCTATGCAATTGTGACAAACCAATTAATCAATAAAAGATAACTAGGGAGTAAGGAAATCTAAGTAAACACGTTTTCTCCATATAAGAAGTTCCCACTATTTTATTTTCTTGTTATTTTATTTTTATTGCATTTGTAGTTATTTGGGTTAGTTGACTAGCAACTAATTCCGCCCACTCTTCCAATACCCGAGATATTTTACTTGCTTTCCATAAAACATAAAAAATACAAAAAGAATCATCATTCACCTTTAGACCTAGTAGATTAGTTTCGATCCAAATGACACTATTCCCCTAGAGAACGATCAATCCCCCGGTACTTGCCACTCACTATACTACATCGGTCAGGTACACTGCCTGGTGGGGATTGCAAGCTTCTCAAGATCCCTTAAGAAGTAAAACCTTTTACAAGGTTGCAAAACCACGCATCATATCCTCACTTTTGTGCATGTTATTTGGTTAATTTGATGGGATTTTGGTACTTATTAGCACAAAGTTAAGTTTTCAGGTTCATAATTAGCCAAGATAAAGAAAATAGTGAAAATACGAAGAAAAAATGTCAAATCAAGATAATGTGCACAAGAGAATATTCCTCCTAAAGTCACGACCTTGAGAAGACCTTTAAAAGATAAGAGATTCAAGTAATAATTATTCCCGAGCATAAAGAAGAGAAGGAAAAATGATTAGAAGGAAAAAAGGAATCGAAACCGTACAACGAACGAAGTTTAAACAAGAAAGGAAAGTGAGAGCAAGAATTGCCACACGAGTACGGACTCCAATCTCGTTTTCTTGTGGCAAAGGCATTCTCTTGTTCCAATCTCGTTTTTATGTGGCAACAGTGTTTTCATGTTCCAACCACGAGGTTGAGAGAAAAATTAGTTTTTAATGCAAGAATTAATGGCCAAGGCCGATCATCTATACTTATTTACTCATTTCTCAGCCTTTTTATGACACTGTGGCCCCAAGCTTTGCAAAATTAATGACTCTAACCTTTGTGCAAGCTTAAATGCAGCTCTTCTTAGCCTCATTTCATAACCTGCCAACATATCTCTACACATAATCTTTCACACACCCAATAGCTCTCTAAAAAATTCTCAACCACCATAGAAAAATGCAGGAACCTAAGCTATTTGAGACACCCATGCTGGTAATTTCATATCTAGGTTAGTTCTTGCGATAGGATTCCCTCCTTTGAACGCACAAGATTTAGTTTATTTGGATTATGAACTGTGTGTATTGCGTGAGTAGATTAGGCTAGGTTAGCTTATCCAGCCCTTGCCTTAAATCGCTTATAGGAGGTGTCCTTTGATTAACTACGTCAAGATCACCTCAACTTAAGATCAGTTTCACATACTTGCATTTAATTAAGTTGTTGTTTGGTAGTTTGTTTGAAATCTAGCTGGATTGTCCCTAACTAGTTGCCTATATACCCTGATTGTCATCTTCTTTTATTTAATTGCATTTTGTTTTATTTTTGTTTTTCATTGCATCGTCATACAATCCAAAACCCTGAAAATTTACTTGCTTTCATAAAGGGAGATGATTTGCATACTCTAACAAATGATTGGGACACTCTAATTAATTGTGTTTGGACATTTATACCCTCACATGGGTGAAAGTGTAAGGATAACTGTGAGGATATAAATGTCCAAACACAATAAATTAGAGTGTCCCAATCATTTTGTGGAGTGTGCAAATCACCTCCCTTTCATAAATATATAAAAATACCAAAGATAGCCCATCCAAGGCCTTTGGTCTAGTGGTATGTGAGTTCCACACCAACCTAAAGGTTGTGGGTTCAAGCAGGGGCGGAATTACATAGTGGTTAGGGGGTGGCGGTGCCCTCCATGCTTCGTAAAAAAATATCAATTTTTAGTGTAAAAAAATTCTTTTTAGGACCATTTTATTAAAGTGCACCCTACTACAAAATCAAATTGCCCCCCACCTTAAAGCCAAGCAATGTAAAAACCTTAAATCTCTTATCTTAATCTTAAAAAATATCAGTTTTTATGACCTTTTTATTAAAGTGCATGACGAATTTTATAAAAAAAAAATAAATAAAAAAAAATTGCCCCCTGTTCTCTGAGATCCTGTGTCCGCCACTGGGTTCAAGCCTCGCTGGAGGCATTTGTGAGATAGGTGGTATAGGATGGGAAAAAATTATCTTAAAAAAAATAAAAAAAAATAAAAATCCCATAAAACGTTAGGATTCCGTCTTCATTTCCTTTTAGCTATTCTCTTAGGCCCCGTTTGGTTCGTGGAATCTTCAGGATTTCGAAGGAATTGGAATCTGATTCCATTCCATAGCATGTTTGGTTGGCAGATTCAAGGAATTCAGAATCTGAATTCCATTCCTTAACGTGTTTGGTTGGCAAATGGAATGGAATGAAATCCTTCAAAATCCCATTTCTGTGGAATTCAACATTCCATAGCAAAGTGTGAGGAATGTTTATAATTCCATGGAATTCAGTATGTTTATCGGTTATTATTATTATTATTATTATTATTATTATATTAAATAATAANATCTTAATCTTAAAAAGTATCAGTTTTTATGACCTTTTTATCAAAGTGCATGACAAATTAAAAAAAAAATTAAAAAAAAAAAAATAATAATAATAATAATAATAATAATAATAATAATTGCCCCCCGTTCTCTGAGATCCTGGGTCCGCCACTGGATTCAAGCCTCGCTGGAGGCATTTGTGAGATAGGTGGTATAGGATGGGAAAAAATTATCTTAAAAAATAAATAAATAAATAAAAATCCCATAGAACGTTAGGATTCCGTCTTCATTTCCTTTTAGCTATTCTCTTAGAGAACGGACTTACCCCGTGTATGTGCTTATACTTTGCTACATCAATTAAATACACTGCCTAGAGAGTAAAACCTTGATGTTCGTAAATTAAGAGTTGAATTTTGTAATAGAAAAGTAGAAACTCTTATAGTTCTAGCAAACGTGATGTTCATAAATTAAGAGTTGAATTTAGTTCAACTATGTATATGCTAATAGTTACATTATATTCTTCATGAATATGAACACTGATCGATTCAAGTTTTGGATTTATTAGAAACTAAATGTTATTCAAACATGCGAAAGTCAATGATATGAGACAAATCTTGGAGGGTCGGCGGACAGGATCTATAGTATACGTACGTGCACCAAATTATATCCTTCTTGTTTTTCAATGTTTGTGTATGATTAACTAATCGAGTCGGGTGTGTGTTTTTGGATTATTTGAGGCCGTGGGTCCAATTTTCTGATGCTTGTCCCTTTGTTGTTTTTACTTTGTTTTACACCCCTATTATGAAATCCTGGTTAGTTGTAGGCGATCGCAGGTTCACCTATATATTAGTTTGGAACTTTTACACCAGATAGATGCGGTTAAGATGTTATACGTCATGACCATGCATGTTAAATTTACAATTACTAACGAGAAGCAATTAAAGCAAAACCATAAACCGTATCATATCGTGCATGCAAGGCATATATTTCAGTATATGTTGGTTGTCATGAATGGATCAATTTTATGTTTAGAACTTGTCCCAGGTCATTCTTGTAACAGTAGCTAGATGAAATATACAGAAGAAATTTGCTAGGCGTGATCTTACTAATGAATAGGCTATATGTGTGTTGCTATATCGAATAATACAAATCATTGGGGTTTTCTTTCAACGGCCAACACATTAGGTTATGGTATATTGTACTTGCTTCTTCTCTTACACGATAAGTAAACACAACAAATCCTAATGAACCCTAAGAGCAAAGGGTACCATAACTTAAGTTATGAAATAACTCAGCGCCACATCATCTCAACACCAAATAACACAACACCAAAAAACACTAAGAAATCCTAACACCCAATAACACCACTTTTTGGGACCCACTAAAAAAATAAAAAAAAAATTAAAATAAAATAAGCAAACCAGCCTACTTGCTCAACGCTGGGTGGGAAATGGTTGTAACTTGGCATAACTCAAGTTATAACTTGAGTTGCCACACCAACGTACGTTAAAACGCAAAGGCAACACATGCTACCTGGAAATCATGGTAACGCAATAACTCAAGTTGATAAGCTGCCACATCAGAATAACGCATGCAAAGCGTTATATGGCTCCCTTGCCTCTAACAAACTAAGACCACATGCATATGGCTCGTGCCTACACAAATAATTATGTTTTATGATCGACTATTTATAGTGAAAATAATTTAAAACCCTAATGAACTTTAAGCCCACAAACCGGGAATGGGTTTACTAATGTATTATCTAATAGAATTGTCTCAAAAAATTATCTAAATGAATTAAAATTTACACCTTTTAATTCATTTATTTGTTAGTTGAATCACTAGACACTCAATACCAGATGGGCTTTGATCAAAGAAAGATATTTACTAGATGGGCCTTAAAAGTTCCATCACATGGCAAAAACATTTTCAGCTTTTGGCGAGTGATAATCGAGGGTTGGGTCATGTGAAGTGGACTCAAAATAAGGTTGGCAACTTGGTATGCATGTTGAATGCTCCTGTGTTATATTTTGGGCTCCTAAGTGCTAATAACGCACAGGCCATATTAATTCACTATGCATGAAATACGAAATATCTTTCCTAAAATATTAAGAGAGTATAAGGGGGAGTGTGTGGGCTCCACATCCATATGAGCCACTTATTGGGGAGGGCATTACAATTCTAGCCTTGTGGATATAAACCAACTAAAGGAAAAAGTGGATCCCACTTAAAAAAGAAATAATATTAAAAGGGTTTGTGGACCCATTGTCTTAGCTAACAAAAAAAAGAAACACCCCCAGTGTGTTTGGCGCAGAGCATTCATGTTTATTTCATAGTGGTGAGTATTGAGTGCTATACTTTTTAATGCTCGTTTAGCAAACAACAAGTAGGTTTATACATATATTTTTTGAACTGCTTATTTTTCAACATTCCATGAAGTAACATTTATGAGCGTTGAGCCTTTAAGAGCTGTTTTATACATCATGATTACACCTACGGCTATGTTACCAAACGTTTATATAAGATAAAACATCTACCACTTACAATTACTACTCACTAATACTGCTACCTTAACCAAACAAACCTCACCTCATATGAACTTTTGTCACATGTTTCATGATATTACTTAGGTCCATGTAATTAGAAACAAAATACATCTAATATATAAAGTGCAAATTTTTTTGCTTGCATTGACAAATAATCCTGTCCCATACTATTAGAAGTTAGAACGACTATTAATGTTGGTTTTTCGTTAATTACTTGTAGACTGGTCACAATGGATTAAACGTGACTGGTGTTATGGTTCGTCATGATTTGATCATTAGATGAAACACATATGAGAAATTCGAATCTTAGTTGTGATCATGTTGATGAAGAAGTTATCACGTGTTTATATATGAGAAGATCGATCTATTCATTAGATTTTTCATATGCCAACTTATTAGGTTCTTATAGATTGTATCCAACTATCTGAGTCTATGCTTATATGCATATGGTAATATTATCTAACAGTGGCAATCCTTGATGAGGAAATAAGATTACAGTAAACAACGTAAATCTTGTGTTTTGATTTTCATATTCACTCATATTCTACTTAAACCTTTTACATCTAACTAGTACCACGTATTAGATATTACACCTAGGGCTATGTTATCAATGGACATTCCAGGCAAGCACTTATCTAAGCCTCGTACAGACGTACTCTAATGAATATCTCTTTGTCGATTTTCCAGTTTTGAACATTTTATACTGATTAAGTATGGTGCCGAGCTATGATTTTTTTTATTGAAAATGATATGTACACGAAGCAAATTACTTTGCACACAACAATTAAGGATGAAAAGACCTCATACCCTAAATAGTTTTTTTATGTTGTTCTTCTCACCGTCTTCTTTCTTGTCTTTTAAAATTGGCGACAAAACCTGCCGTACCAGTAACAGTAAACCACTGGCTCCTTGAAAAAACCATAAAAGTTCGAAGATTGATTAGCATGATCGAATTAATCGATGCAGTAACAAGCTCTTATATTATATCCGGTATAAACTTATCAAAAACGAAATCTTATAAATTCACACATGATCTTTTTTTGTCGTTTTATGTTTGATCCTTGTTTTATATGATAATAACAATTAGTACTTAGTCGTGCGACTTACATGCTTTTACATGTTTTGGTAATTTTAGCATTTTAGGAGTAAGCATGTATGATACATGCTACATGCTTTGTGAATGGATTCTACTATATTGAACTAATTGTGTGTCTTTTAAATGTACCATCAAATTGGATGGTCGCTGGAACCATCGGACATAGTAGAACAGCTATAAGAGGTTCAAAACGATGACAGTTAAATAGGGCTTCGAAAATTGACGGAATACAACGACAGTGAACTCGATGTCAATTGCAGGGGGAGTATGAATATTGATCGATGATGGATCGAATGAAATAAATCCAGATTATAAGCCATGTTTTTGCAAGGAGTTTATAATTTACTTCGTATTAGACAATATTTCTCACATTGTGGTGGTTTATCGATACAGTTTAATACAACACCGATTCTAATTTTCCGAATGAAATTGTTTATAAGAGGGATGAAATGTAACCTGCGACCATTGGTGCAACTCGACGATGGTGTTTGAAAGGCAATGGAGAGAGGTCAACTAATGGAAAAGAAAAAGTCCAAAGAAATCTTGGGGGCAATAACGTCATTTCGTCTTAAATTGCTGTATGCAAAGTAATTAATTCCGTGTACATATCATCTCTCTTTTTTATTTATTATCTATATATAACAATTAACATTAACCTCATGATCCGCCCGATGAGCGGGCTAGTTTCATGCGTTAATTAACTATATAAAAGTAAGCATGATAATATAGTTACGTGAATAAGTCGAAACGGAAATCAATCTATAGAGTAAAGTAGAAGTAATTTTTTGATCATAAAAACAATAACAATGATCTTGTAGGCGTGAGAAAAAACTGATATTCATATCTTATTGAGAACTTCCTTATATACAACATTATTTGTGCACTTTATGTAGTTGCCATTGTTATCACATCATACGATCATTAGTCATTTCTTACTTTTCAATCTCGAAACATGAATACATAGGCTACACCACCCGCACCAATAGACAAAAGGTGTTTAAACTACAATGATGATACTTACTCTTAAAGTGGGCATGCACAATGTATTATACTCATATGCTCTTCGATCCTCTTCTCGTGTTTCATGAATAAAATTCATTTACTTAACACAATTCATCTCTAAAAGCATGGAAGAAATAAGCGCCATACAATTATGAGTGAAAAAAATATAATAACAATGTACGTGAATGAAACTTAATATCTCAATAATTTTGTTTGCAGAATTAAACAAAAGTAAATTGTATATCGTTTATGTAGCTATGAATATGCTTACTTATAGCTAGAAATTGTATATCGTTAACAATGTATTCAACCAAATGATAGGATCACGCAACCTATTACACGAATACTAAGGTTTTATATATACATCCACCTAACATCACTCTAATTGCATACATCAAACCTGCCATCGACAGAAGCAACATAATTCACCGATTACACTAAATTAAGCAAAAAAATAGTGTAAAAACACCCTATTAGTCAGAAACGCCAACCAAAATCAATCACCAAGTATTGGCTATATAAGAACAAAGAAAATGATGCTCAAGCATTTATATTACCCAATGATGGGTTGGGTGCAAACCCCCGACTATCACTCCCATTGTAGGTATCTAACATGTCACTAATGTAGTAAACAGAATTCAATAATTAAATAAAGCATTAAATTAGGCTAAATTAAGCTCAAAGAGACAAAACAATAACCAAATCAAACAACCTACTAGTTAGTAACACCAAAATAATTGTTAATACAAATAAACCGTAAAAACATTTATTAATATTTTTCGATCTCTTAAGTTTTGTTGATCACAACATAAAATTATACTAAGTACAAAAATAAAGATTACATGTTTATTTCTTACTTACTTTTACATTATTTCACTATATACTTGTTTGTAATAAATATGTAAGTAAATGAGTATTGCATCATGTATGACATCATATCGGGTAAATTTCATGACCCAAAGTCCATGACCCATTACGCAAAGTCCATAACCTATGACCCATAACCCGGTTTGTAACCCAAAATCCATAACCCGGTTTGTAACCATGGACCATAACCCGTAACCCATAACCATAACCCAGTTTGTAACCCAAAATCCGGACTGGTTTACCAAGTGTGCCGGATCCCTTGGAATACACTGGCCGGATCCCTCTGGGAAGGGATCCGCCGGATCCGGGTGAACAGTGGTCAGAAAGGCCTATAAATAGTGAGTCATCTCTTCCTTATTCTTCACCAAATTATAATATATCTTCTCTCTTATTCTTATATCTATCTAATCTCAGATCTAAGGATCACACTTGTAGCTTTCTTTCTCTTGTGTTCTCAAGGTTGTTCTTACAAGATGAGATTACGCTTTCTTGCATACAAGCCATTCTTCTCTTCAAGTTGTTCGGATTCTTCATCACCTCAAGACCACTGAATTGTCTATTGTTGTTGATACTCCCTCTTGTATTCTTAAAATAGTTGTGTTAGTCGTGTTGGATTAGTCTTCCGTGAAAAAGAATCGGTATTTTGCTACGAAAAAGTGTAAGCGACGTTGTGACGTTTCTCCACCGGTTGAAGGAGCTTATTGACATAGTGTTTACGAACTCTCGAGTTGGATACTCGGGGAGTGGAGTAGGGCAAGGAAGGTGTCCTTGTAGCCGAACCACTATAAATCATTGTGTCGCACTTCTATCCTTTTATCTCTTTACTATTCTCGTATTTATTTCATTTCATAGTAACTTGCATTATCTATATCTCAACATTCAAATATTTCACATACTATCGATCAAAAGTTTATAAACCAAATTTAAATCGGTAAATACTATTCAAACTCTCTTCTAGTTTTCCACATTAATGATGAACAATAACCAAATCAAACACCTTATTAGCCAGAAATGTCAACCTGAACAAGCATTTATATTACCTGATGATGGTCCAAGTACAAACTTACGATTGTCAGCCTCAATGCATGCATCTAACATGCCATTAACACAACCAACAAAAATCAATAATCAAATTAACCATAAAAATGTTCTGTTAAATTTAGCACAAACCAAAACAAAATTGAAATAGCCGATCGTCGCCTTTGATGAAGCTACTCCAAAACTCAAACACCTACAAAATTAAACAAAATCTAGAACTGAAAATATATGAGAAAAGCTCTATTTGTGTGTGTGTTTTTCTTGGCTAATAAGTCACATTGGTACTATAAATCTTGCTTGTGAACCCACTAATCACATTTGTTGACACAACCCACTAATCACCCACTAACAAACCCACTAAGATTATTTTAATCCCTCTAAGCCAACAGCTCGGCTTGGCTTGGCGTGTGCACAGTGCCGGCTCGAGCCGCGGCTCCACAGTGCACCTAAGCCGTCTCACTCCCTCGAGCCGACCTCCCCATCAGCGGCTTTCGGAACAGTGTCGGCTCCCATCTTAACTCTTATAAATGTTCTATAGCATAATTTCCTTATAAAATAAATACCAATAAAAAGGTCCAGTGGTGGCAAAACGGGCGGGCACGAGCTATGGGCACAGGCTAAATGGGCACGGGCCAAACGGGGGCATGTTATACGAATCGCTTTAGAAAAGACCGAAAATGACGAAATAAATTCCTCAAACGAAACACATCATTTATATTAAAAAGTTAAATATGATATATCTTTAAGTTTTTTCTTTAAAAATAATTGTAATGTTCTTCAATTGAGAGAAAATATGTGCCCGTTTGTGACCATTTAACTTTTAAATGGGCAATATGTGCTCATTTAAAAAAAAGAATATTTTACAAATTTGTCTAAATTAGACTATTTTTTTATTTTTGGCACAAATTGCCACCTCTAAAAAAGTCTTTAAATTTCGAATAAAATTAGTCCACCGTTACAATTTTTTTTAACTTAGGTATGATTCTCTAATGAAATAGTGATTAGATTTTTAAATTCAATTTCTTATTTTTCTGGTAATAAGTCAAAATTATTATAAATATCTTTTATATAATAAAAGAATTACATCATTTCGGAGTTTTTTTGCAAATCCCTTCTCAATGTAAAAAAAATTGGACCAATAGGAGAGCTCGATTTTGCCACGTAAGCAAAATCGAGCGACGTGATTGGTTAATAGAAAGTCAAAATTGAATCCAATTTGGTCAAAATTAAAAAATTTGGTGGAGAAATTTGGTTAAGAAAAAAAATGCATAAAAATATAGGTGTCAAATTTATGAAAACAAAAACTTAAAGAAAGAGGAGGTAATTAATAAAACTTTAGTGGTTGAATTTTAAATAAATTATATAGAGCTAAGTGTAAAATTACAAGTTTCCATGTTTTTTAATAATTTAAAAAAAACACAAATAACCCCTTATACTTTACAATATTAACTTTGTTTAAAATTACATGAGTATTAGACTATTAGTATTAGTGTATATTTTAACTTCATTAACACTCATTATATGCTACTAAACTCGCACATTTTATATAACATGATATCAATAGTTTAAGTTAAAAAATAACATCAACAATCAACCTCAGCATGTCTACCAATTGTGTTATGGTAATTGAATAAGCCAATAAGCACCTTTAATAAGCATAACCAAACACCCCTTTAGTTCTAATATGAAGTTTTCTTATTTGATGTTGTAACTAACTTTGTTGTTGTTCTCACTATAATGCAACATGTAAGTGGTTTTTGCAGTTTTATGATCTTATCACACACACTAAAGTGTAATGCAATATGTTGTGTGCGTTTTAGAGGAGGATTAAGTACCAACACATGATTGTCATGGAAGGATTTTCTACGCCTGCTCAAAGTATGAATGTACTCTTTGTCATTTTTTCATGCATTTATAGTTTACTTATACAAGTAACTATAATTTCCTTATATAGTTCGGTCTCAGAGAAAAATTATTTTTATACATTATACATAAACATAAGATTAAATTTGAGTTCTACCCATTACATCTTTTTTTGTTTCTCTTTATGTAATAAAGAAGCTATAGTGTAAACATCTATGTTAATTTGGTAATTTTATGATCAAACATGAAAAGTAAATAGCACAAACTTATGAAATGCATTTTTCCAAACAAAAATGTACATTAGTAAACATGGTATGATGGTTATTCACAATTAAGGAAATGAATCAATCTTCAAAGCTATCTAAATATGTTACATATTTTAACGAAAATATAAGTAAAAAAAATACCACACTTACAAAACACATCGTAAATTGATAGCATGGGTTTGCAAAACTAAAAGCACATCACTAACATCTCATGCAAGGCAAGTATTATCATGTGATTTTGCTTGAATAATAAAATATAATTTTTAATCCTAAATCATTCTCCTAAAATGAAATGTAGATTATAACATATATACATATGATTTTTTATTTTTAGTCCGCCAAGTAAAACCAATTGAAACATGTTAAATGATTCATTTCTTAATCGATAATAATAAATAATCAAAACGAGATGTTAAAAACCCTGTGCGTGCACAGGTATTATAACTAGTTTGAATGATATAGATATTAACAGATAAAAAATGAATTGCATTACGTAATTTAGTTATAAAAATGCATGAAATCAAATCATATAGATACACAGTAATCTTTTTGGTGTAAACTAAAGTAATGAGACGATTTAACTAATCATACAATATGCCGCCACAACGTGCGAGTATTAGTACTCGTTCTTGAAAAAAATGGTTTCGTATTCCATTTTCCAAAACAATTTGACGAGAAAAGTACTGAGCAAGTCTTTGAATCTAGACAATAAAATTTTTTGAATTTTCTTGGTGACAACGACTAGCTTTTCTTTTATTTTGTTACAACTATATAAAACCAAGACAAACTTAAATGACCTTTTTTAATGGTCTTTGATTTTTAGAATGTTATCCGCTCAATTATTTCGCTTTCCATCTTTTTCCATAGTTCATATTATTTTGATATTTTGTTGTTTTGTATTGACTTGTAACATAAAAGTCTTTTGATAATTTATTGGAAATATAAGCTAGTTTTGGTATTGAAGATGTCTAGTGCAAACAAAAAAAGAGTTAAAGGTAAGGAAAAGTAAATATTTTTCTTTTATTAAACAAGTTTGGTTCGGTTTTATGTGGTTGCTAATTCTTCAGGGACTGGATNTTGAATTTATTCATTCTTACTTCTTTTCTATCCGATCAAAATCATCTCAAGAGTTCCATCAGAGAATTTTTCAATTTAATTTGTTCTCATAATACCATTTTTGTCGACGTAGACCACATTGTGAGAAGGATAATTAATGAATGCAGAATCAGGTGTCTCTCCGTGTCTGTTGAAGTATGTCTTTGGTTTCAAGAGGTTGATGAGTGCTTGATTACTTTCTAATCCCATTTGAAAGTCAGATACGTGGGCTAAACGTGTCTGTCTCCGATGAATCTCTTCAAGGAGGTCAAAGCTATGTTTTGAGTTGGAGATTGGTTCTTGAACGATTTCATTCGATCTAAGAGGAAGATGATGTCTCTTGGTGCAAGATAAGGAAAATCTACCTCTGATAAATTGTAGACCAACTCATCACTTCTTCCAACAGTAGAGAATGGTAGGAAGACTTTCAGATGCACTTTAATGGTTATATCAATGATGTCGCTTTTATCTCTTCAGATCTTGCTCTATCTCTCTTTTTAAAGAACCTCATTGTATGAATGTATTTTTTCCCCATTTCATTAGGTAAATCATCAATTCCAGCAATCTTCTCGGGAGTAAACTTTTGATCTACTTGGCAAGATGTGATTCTATCATTGTGTGGTGATTGAAGTTATGAGGAGGTTAAGTTTGTGATGTAGCCATAAGATCTTGTGATATTATCTTAGCATCCGCATCGATAGTCTTGAAGAATTTTGTGATGTCTTTATCGTTATATCCGATGTATCTTGCATTCATCTCTTTGACAAAATCCGAATATATGTCAGGATTAAAGTCTTTGAGGACGGAGTCATAATCACAGTGTTCTGTACGGATTTCACCACTCTCCATGTCAGATTGATTATCAGGTTGTCTAACCGTCATTTGACCTAGGTTCTCTTCCACCACTTCTGTTCTTTTCTGATAATGATTGTATGAGTCGTTGTGTAACACCTCAACTTTGCGGTTTAGTCAGAAAAAACATTATAATGCTTCTATAATTTTTTAAAAGCTTCTCTGTTAGTTTTTAACAGAAATAAAGACCTAGAGTGCAAATAGGTAACGGAAAAAGAACTAACGATGCAAAAGACTTAACGATAGGGACTAACGGTCCAAAGTATACCTTTTTTTGGAAAGAATCACCATTTCGCCCTTATGAGTTAATAACCCTTTTTATTCGAGGAATTAGCCACGTGATCACACGTGTGTGCGTGCTTTTGGACGTGGTTCAGTCACATTTTTGGAGGGAGTTTAGCTAGTTCTTTGATTGCTATCATTTTGAGCTATCACTAACGATTTTAAATGTCTCCTAATATATATTATCATCATTAAAAGATAAAGGAGATATATGTACATACTAGCACCAATACTCTTTATAATTTTAATACATTTGATGCATATGTTATATATAACATTTTATGAAGTTTTAAAGGTTTATAACATAATAAATGCAGGTTTATAATATCAAAATGTCTGAAGATAATTGATGTAGCATTTTATAAACCTTTTCAAAAAATATACCAAAGTATATGGTGTAAAACATTGAAAAGCACCCAATTAAGTTTATGTAAAGTTTACAAATTTAGTGCTAAACTCATATTTCAACAGTCTAAAACATAGGTCATATGCTCGTATCAATAACATACGTTCAATTGAGTTATCGCTCCCTATTATATATCTTTAAAAAAAATATAACAACTTGTTCTAAGACAATCTATACTTTTGGTTTGAAACTTTGAATCGATGAAGTGTAATGGGGTAAACGAGCTGACTAGAGCCGAGTACTACCAAGCTTCATTGAAGGGGCCAAATGCTTTAGTTTTACTTTTCAGTTTTTAGTTAATGTTGAAAGAGTAATGTTAGGATCATAGTTTTCAACTATTCAGTCAAGTCTCGGTCATTTCAGTCAATGTAATAGGTTGCTAGAAATATCACAATTATCTAAGTTATTTAGTTACTCGTATGGTTTAATGTTTAGTTAGAAAAAGATGTCCAANAAAATAAGATCAATAAATGATCGGTATAGAAACACGTGATAATCAGATTTTGACATGGAAGAGTGGGAGAATGAGACATTCTAATCCATGTATTTTCCATGATTTCATATCACCTCTCACCCCTCATACAGTCTGGATGTTAGAGTACTCAGTTCCCGATTGTAAAAATGAGGGCAAAGGAATAATTAGGTGTATTTTGATGTTATCAGTTGTCGTAGTGTTCTTCGGTCAGATGTGCTCCCACAGAAGAATAATGTGCGCTCAACCAGCTTATTCATCCCAATAAGCAGAATGGCGTTCTACTCTTTTTGATTGCAGAATTTGCTGGTGCTAGATGGCACTTGTCCTTCGTTCGGTCAAACTAAGACCAATTCTACACGAGTTTGTGGAGGCAAATGTTGCCTGAATAAAGTATCTACAAATTGGTGAAAATCGGTTGACTACTACCCAGTATAATGGGCGCTATTTCAAGCATCTAGGTGTATGGAGTTGCTGGAGGCTAACTCAGGAGATGTTGAGTAACTCCTTATTCTCACATGATGGTTAAGCTATCCTGAAGCGGGAGGTTCATGCTCGACTATAGGATTCCTGCGCCGTGATTCGTTATGTTCAACGACATAGACGCAGACTCGTGTACGGCGGGGGCCATATGTAAGGTTTTGCTGCGGACGTTAAAATGGAAAATATTGTCTGCGTAATCATAATATGTTTAATGTAGTCCTCACTGTATATGACCTCACTGAGTATGGTACGGATTTGGGTAAGTCAATTGCAATCACACTCAATAGCTATCTAAAGAATTTTAAGATATATAACTAAGGAACCATAATATAATTGAAGAAACGGTTATTAAAAGGCTTACACTAAGTTAATTCTCTATCTAATGAAATTAAAGAACTCAATATCTTTAGTAGGGAATAGTAAACGAAACAAACCTAATTACAATAAACATAAGGTCCCTTCCTACAATACTATACACATCCAAATGATTGCGCGATTAAGTTTCGTGTAGTATGACTACACAACTTTGATCTTATTGCTATCTTAAAATTTTGTGGTCTATATGGTTTTCTCTGCGGCATAAACGAGGGTACAACGATATCCCTGGAGACATTCCCATTATAGGCTGGTACCTTTACCTGGATTTAGTAGTGTTGTGATTACATATAGAGACCTGCTAAACGAATCAACGAGAGGCTACGAGCATCTAACTGCAGAAGGTTAGTAATCATTTCCATTTTCAGCAGACAAAGAATCACTAGCTATCTGCTCAAGCTGCACACAGACACATACCGATAAGCGACAGAGGTACAATTTCTCATGCTTTGGTGAGTAGATGGGTGAGTCAATGGTTCTTATTATTCATAGATATTTAAGTAAATGATGGTGCAAAAATACGCCAGAATTCAAGAGAGGTGAGATAAAACAGGCATGACAAAGGCTTCTAGGTTTTCAACTACCCAGGAGTTGAGCAAACATTTGCTTAAGGCGCAATACGATGAAAGAGGCTGCTGCCAGAAGTTTTATTTGGTTTTGGGGGTGAGCTTAAATCGACGATTGAGACAGGGACCTGAATTAGCTGGTGAGAGGTATTCGATTACTCCTTATATATAAATTACATCGCTAGTAGTAATTCTATATGATTTGTTGTTTGTGCTAGAGGGAGCAGTAGATTAAATGAACCAACATTTTGTGATCACAGGGCAAGTTTAGCGTATTTGTTGGTATATTTCCTTATGCCACTTCCTGATAAGATCCTACACCTTCAGACTACACGATCGTACGAGATTTACGTAGTCAATCATACTCCATATGGAGATCATAATCTAGAGAGATTAGATAACCCTCACCTCGATTATACAAACCGATCATAATACAAGACTTGCACTACATGAAACTGCTAGACTCCAATACCCCTTCACTCATACTCAAGACTAACTCATCTGCCGGTTACGCAGCAGCGGAAGATAGTTTGTGAGCATCAGTGCTATAGGGATCCATTGTGGATTGCGTCGTTATCTCAACTGAATACCGATAACATTTTGTCCGTCTTCATCCCAAACTCGTACAACGAAAATAAGATCGTCAGCATATCCACATTTAAAGAGAATTCAAATAACGACACATCATTTGATTCGATGATTGAAAGTGAGTGCAAAACACAACAATTATCGTAACAAGCGATGAAGCATCATCTTGAATCAGATACAGACACGAATTCAAGAAGTACATGAGCAAACACAACACATTATGAACCTCGTTTTCTAACTCACGTCTGCCGAGAACAAATCGAGAAAGAAGTACCACAGTCAAGTAAGAGAGCGATTGTGGGACGAAGTACCAATATACTGTCTATTTCAGTCTAGGTAAGTCCTCGTTCCATACAGATTACTGAGGACTACCTAAATCCCAGCGACACATCGAATTCCGTAAGACTTCAAAATTTCCTCCATGGTGCCAGGAGCCTCTGAAGCCGGTAAGTAGAAAGCACGAAGGCGCCCTACTATAATTCGACTAGCACTACGGAAATAAGCAAAGAGCTGCGTGCGAAGGGAGCAGTGGACTGAGGCGTGGTCGAAAAGGATTTTCAACAATATGTGACTCGCATTCGGCGATAGGTTTTGTGACCCTTTTCCTTTGACGGCATTTTCCTTTGTGTCAATACTTACGTGCCTATATTGACTCTTCACCAAATTGTCACTACAAACCTCTTCCCGCACGGATATATCCATTCTTTCACTTCACATTCCTGGACTCGCACCTTGAACAGTAAGATACCGTCACCTTTCGTCTTATGGTTGTTGGGATTTTGTGTTTTCCCATTTTTCACTCGGTAAAACCCTAAAATTCCTTCTTTTTTATTCTTCTCCAAAAGACCTAAAATAGAAAAAACTATTGAACCAAACCAAAACATACACTATCTCAAATTCCCCTAAAACAACATTTTCGGTCTCACAATCACTTTAAATCAACAAAACACCTTTAATATAATACAAGTTCCGGATAAAAAAAGGTAATGTCCTTTGATAAGAGCAAATTATTTTTCTTTTTAAAAAAACCTAAAACAATAACCAAATTCTACACAGCATAAAATGATAACTAAAAATTTACAAACTGAATAACAAAAAATTACAAAATCTCAAAAAAAGTACAACTTCTAAGTAAATCTAAAAGAGCAAAAATTAAACTTTGTTTTTTTGTTAACACAATTGTGTACAAAGGGAGAAAAACGCAAAAAGAACAAAAAATCAAACTTTTATTTAACTAATAGATCTTTTTGGGTCTATAACACAAAAAAAAACACAACCGTCTCTACTGATTGAAATACCACTTTTTGTTAGGTCACCATTAAGATAAACACAAGTAACTACAGAAGAATAGATGAGATTAGATTGTAATAATAACAAATAACAAGAAACAAGAGTTTCTTAAATAAGATAACCAACATTTTGAAATACATGACTATTATAGGAAAGTAGGCAACTTCCCCTTCCTTTTCCTACTCTAACTGGGATTTAAGCCCATTACATCAAAACCAAAAATACAAAAATATAAGTAGATTAAAAGTAGATAACTTGGGTTAGTTGACTAGCAACTAATTCCGCCCTCTCCTCTAAAACCAGAGATTTTACCTGCTTTCATAAAATATAAAAATACAAAAAGAATCTTCCTCCACCCTTAGACCTAGATTAGAGTAGCCTTTAGCCTAACGAACACTATTCTCTGCGAGAGAACGATCAATCCCCCGGTACTTGCCACTACACTATACTACATCGGTCAGGTACACTGCCTGGTGGGGATTGCAAGCTTCTCGAGATCCCTCGAGAGGTAAAACGTAGTGCGTGTTGCAATCCACGCGCATCACAGATCATTAGGGATGACGATTGTTTCCCCTCTTCCATCGAAAATTCTTGAGGCTCAGATTGAGGCACTCAAAGAAGAGAACCGACCAGATGAGAAAATTTATGGTATGCCAGAGAGCGAGAATGGCTTCGTAAAGAGATCAGATGGAGTTTTGTGTTATGGGGACAGAAGTTGGATCCCGCTGTGTGGAGGAATTCGTGATTTGATTATGCACGAATCACACAAATCCAAGTACTCCATTCATCCTGGAGCTGACAAGATGTACTTAGACTTGAAGAAGCTATATTGGTGGCCAAACATGAAGGCGGATATAACTAAGTACGTCAGCATGTGCTTAACGTGTTCAAAGGTTAAGGCTAAACACCAGAGACCGTCAGGGTTGCTTGTACAACCAAAGATCCCAGAATGCAAATGGGAGCGGATAACCATGGATTTCATCACAAAACTGCCAAGGACGTCGAGCGGTTATGACACGATATGGGTAATCGTAGACCGTCTCACTAAGTCTGCACATTTCCTTCCTATGAGAGAGAACGATAGTATGGACAAGCTTGCCAGACTATACGTGAAGGAAATTGTGGCAAGGCATGGAGTGCCTGTTTCTATTATCTCTGATCGAGATAGCCGTTTTACATCCAGTTTTTTAAGGTCGCTTCAGGATGCATTGGGTACAGATCTTGATATGAGCATAGCTTATCATCCTAAGACTGATGGTCAGAGTGAAAGGACTATTCAGACGTTGGAGGACATGCTCAGGGCGTGTGTTATTGATTTTGGGAACGGCAGGAATAAACATTTGCCTTTGGTTGAGTTTTCCTACAATAACAGCTATCATACCAGTATCAAGGCTGCACCATATGAAGCACTTTATGGTCGTAAGTGCAGATCGCCGATATGTTGGGCTGAAGTCGGAGAAAGTCAACTTACTGGACCAGATCTAGTTCACGAAACTACTGAGAAAATCCTACAGATCAAGAATTGAATGCAAGCTGCTCGTGATCACCAAAAGATCTACGCTGACAAGAGACGAAAACCCCTTGAGTTTCAAGTGGGTGACAGAGTGATGTTGAAGGTCTCGCCATGGAAAGGCGTGATCAGATTCGGTAAACGTGGGAAGCTGAACCCTCGTTATATTTGACCTTTCGAGATTCCCGCTAAAGTCGGGCCGGTAGCCTATCGACTCGCATTACCTTCTGAACTCAGCGCTGTGCATGACGTTTTTCATGTTAGCAACTTGAAAAAGTGCTTATCTGATAATAATTCTGCTATTCCTTTGGAAGAGATCCAAGTCGACGAAAGGTTGAATTTCGTCGAAGAACCGATTGAAATCATGGACCGGGAAGTTAAACGACTGAAGCAGAGTCGTATCTCAATTGTGAAGGTCCGCTGGAACTCTCACAGAGGCCCCGAATACACTTGGGAGTGAGAGGACGAGATCAAGCATAAATATCCTCGTTTCTTTTCGAACTCATCAAATGACGTGAACTGAAATCCGGGACGGATTTCCCCTTAAGGAGGGGAGACTGTGACAAATGGTATTTTTCACAAATTAATTTAATAATAAAATTCTATTTATTATGTTTATTTTGAGTATCATATGCATTTTTGCACATTTCTGCATGTTTCTGTAAATTTCTGAACATTTTCGGGAGTTGTCCTGCACACTGTAGCATACAGTCACTACTGAAAAAATCTATTTTTGTCCGTAAACACAAATTAATCCATTTCGGATAGTTACTGACAAGTTCCATTATTTACTGAGAGCTTTCTCACATTTTTCTGAAAAACAACGCCGCACGCGAACCGACACTACAGTACCTATGGTAAAAGTCAAGTAAATATATTTTTGAGTCAGTAAAGTCATTTTATTTCATTTTTGACAAAATCGTGGCTAAAAACTTTATTTTACGTATATGTATCTAAAAACGTCAAACCGGGACATTTCGGTTACGTTTTAGCTTAAACCGACACACCATATACCAACGGGGAGTAAGAATTACTAATCCCCCCTCCTAGAAAACTCCAAAACCGGCCACTCATCACCTAGTCACCTTCCACTAACCTTTTAAACACATGTGGTAATCTCTATTAACCACTAACCACCCTTTTAACCTAAATTCACCCTTTTACCCAAATCTATTACCCAAAAACCCATTTAACTAGTTATTTTTCACCATTTACTCATCCAAACTCTTCTCTTTTCCTCTCTTGGCCGAACACATACACACACACACACACACAGTTCATATATAATCTTTGAAGATCAAGGTTATTTGGGTATAGAAATCAAGTGTTTTGGGTAATATATAAGGTGATTTGGGTTAATTGAAGAGTTTCGGGTCTTTCTTTGGTCTCTCCTAGCCACGTTAAACACAACACCATTGTAAGGATTCATCAAACTTTCCAAAGCTTGTTTATATCATGTTTTTATGATGATCAAAAGTGTTACCAAGTGTTATATATATATATNTATATATATATATATATATATATATATATATATATATATATATATATATATATATATATATATATATATATATATATATATATATATATATATATTGTCAAGATGAAAAATATACATATATATGTTTGCATGCATGTAATCGAACCACCATAAATGCTATGAGTTAATGTGACTATTTCTTGTTTGTGTAATAAAACTTGTTGCTTGTGGTACTAATTTAGCGATACAAATGTGATTAGTGCTAATTACGCGATTTTAAGATAATATATACACATTTATACATATATGTATAAATCGGCTCACATTAAAAATAAGAAATTATTGGGGTTTTGAAAAATATAAAATTTTGGCTCAAGTGGTGAAATGGTGGAAGTTTTGCTTGAAAGATTTTTAATTAAGTATATATCGAATTAACCGTAACTAATTACATTTAATTAATAAAATTACAATTTTTGGTGAAATAATATTTTTGGCCTAAAATAATTATTTTGGGTCAAATAGGATGAGAAATGACCAACTTTGATTTTTGAGGATTAAAACTTAATTATACGTGTTAATTACATTTAATTATATAAATTTATATAATTATAAACACTAAAAATTGGTTATAAACACTAAATTTATATAATTATAAAAATATTTATAATATAATATTTCCTCATTAACTTATTATTATAAAGATTTCTGAAGTATATTTAATTAATTATAAGCTTAATTAATTAATTAAATACATAATTACTCTTATACTTAACATATATATATATATATTAACATATATATATATATATATATATATATATATATATATATATATATATATATATATATATATATATATATATATATATATATATATATATATATATGTCTTACGTATTATAACGAAGGATATAATACACGAATGTTCCGTTATGTACACTCACACCATTCACTATCACCACGAGCCAACACCAAGAGCATTTCTAGTAACTACTTTTGAAACATACGTACCACACAACAAGCAAGAAATACACAAGTACCTGGTAACACATAAAATCCTTTTCAAAAGAGTCAAGTACTTAAAATATAAACATGTACTAAGACTTACCATACTTAACTAGGTCGCGTGTCGGAGCGGTTGCACTAATTACTTCTTGACTAGCAGATTGCTATCTTTTAAGGTAAGTTTATAGCCCCAATTTTCTTATAAGTACTGTTTTATAAACATCGGGGTGAGAAACATGCAAAACTGTTTTCATGGACCAAAACTGAACTTGTTTTTACACACTGGTATGCGAAAACCTAAGTTTGCTTGAATCCCACTTTGCCCACCATCGACAACCGTCAATTCCAGCTGGGACCGCGTATGTTATAAATAGATCTATTGAGGGTGACTCCTCCGTTCGGTTGGCCATACATTGGGCCAATGCGGACGTACACCATGACGACCTCTTTGCCGAGTGACTGGGGATTATCACTCGCGGGCACCTTTGTTGTACTTATGCCTTTGACATACTTTTGTCTAGTTCGGTTGTTGAGCTTAGTGTTGCATACAGAATTAGTGTGTGCTTGCTGATTATTGCTATGGTCTATACGTGCTATTTACTTTAAACCTATAGACTCACCAGCGTTAGCTGACTTTTAGCATGTCTTTCAGGTGCTTAAAGTATGTTATTGTTGAAGGCAGGGCATGGCGTTGGTAATAAGAAACCTAAGTGTTTTTACACAAGCGTAACTCTGAAAACTATGGGCCAGTCATGAAACTGGGCCTTATTTTTATCAAACTTAAACTCATGTACTGTATTTGACTTAAACTTATGTAATGTATTTTAAACGGATTTCCACTCCGATCTCTATTTATCTTGTGTTGTGACATCCAATTTTCGTAGCACCCCAAATACTTGTATGCTTCCGTGATTCTCTATTTTGGGGGTGTTACAATATTCCACGATATGATCAGGAAAACTATGGAGGTCTTTATGGATGAATTCTCGGTCATTGGGGATTCTTTCCAATCATGTCTCTCCCATTTAGAAAACATGCTAAAACGGTGTGAAGACACCAATCTTTGTCTAAATTAGGAGAAGAGTCACTTTATTGTCAAGGAGGGCATTTTCCTCGGCCATAAGATTTCTAAAAATGGGATTGAGGTCGACAGAGCAAAGTTGATGTTATTGCCAAGCTGCCTAATCCCACCACTGTCAAAGGTGTCAGGAGTTTCCTTGGGCATGCCGGTTTCTATCGGAGGTTCATTCAGGACTTCTCGAAAATAGCCCGGCCTATGACCCATCTTCTTGAGAAAGATGCTCCTTTCATTTTCTCGCCCGAGTGCATCGAAGCTTTTCAAACACTAAAGAAAAAGCTTACTGAAGCACCCATCTTAGTTGCCCCTGATTGGGACCTACCTTTTGAACTCATGTGCGATGCAAGTGATTTTGCTATAGGTACGGTCTTGGGACAACGAAAAACAAAACACTTTCAGCCTATACATTATGCAAGTAAAACTATGACTGAGGCTCAGACTCATTACACCACAACGGAAAAAGAACTATTAGTCGTGTTGTATGCTTTTGAGAAGTTCCGGTCATACTTAATCTTGACCAAATGCATAGTGTATTCGGATCACTCGGCTCTGAAATACCTCTTCGCAAAAAAAGATGCAAAGCCGAGATTCTCTGATGGGTTCTCCTTCTACAAGAATTTGATATCATTATCCGTGATAGAAAAGGAGCTGAGAACCTAGCTGCTGATCATCTGTCCCGATTAGAAAACCCTCACCAAGATGTGTTCGAGAAAAAGGAAATAAATGAAACATTTCCTCTCGAGACACTCAATGAGGTTTCTTTTCGTAGTGATACTACTACCCCATGGTTTGCCGACTTTGCAAACTACCATGCGGGTAAATTTGTTGTGAAAGGGATGTCGTCCCAACAGAAGAATAAGTTCTTCAAAGATGTTAAACATTACTTCTGGGACGACCCCTACTTGTTCAAAATCTGTGCGGATCAAGTCATCCAGCGATGTGTTCATGGCCAAGAAGCCATGGATATTCTTAAAGCTTGTCATGGTGGACCCACGGGGGGACATCATAGCCCAAATTACACCGCCAAGAAGGTGTTTGACTCCGGTTTCTACTGGCCCACAATCTACAAAGATGCTCATGACTTTGTCAAAACTTGTGATGCTTGTCAGCGTCACGGGAATATTTCAAAGAAGGATGAGATGCCACAAAATGCTATCCAAGTCTGTGAAATTTTTGACGTCTGGGGCATTGACTTTATGGGGCCATTTGTATCATCTTGAGGAAACAAATACATACTCGTGGCTGTTGACTACTTGTCAAAATGGGTTGAAGCTAAAGCATTACCCACCAACGATGCCCGAGTTGTTGTGAAATTCTTGAAGTCTCTGTTTGCCAGGTTTGGAACTCCACGTGCCATCATTAGTGATCGTGGTACGCACTTTTGCAATGATCAATTCGCAAAAGTCATGCTGAAGTACGGTGTCACTCACCGTCTTTCTACCGCGTATCACCCCCAAACAAGTGGGCAAGTGGAAGTTTCCAACCGTGGTATTAAAAGGATTTTAGAAAGGACCGTAGGTGAAAACCGTGCATCCTGGTCGGATAAACTAGATGATGCACTATGGGCCTTCCGTACAGCTTACAAAACACCCATCGGGTGTACTCCCTACAGGCTTGTATACGGAAAGGCGTGTCATCTACCGATTGAGCTTGAGCACAAAGCCTACTAGGCCTTGAAACATGCTAACTTCGACCTTCAGANTTTTAGAAAGGACCGTAGGTGAAAACCGTGCATCCTGGTCGGATAAACTAGATGATGCACTATGGGCCTTCCGTACAGCTTACAAAACACCCATCGGGTGTACTCCCTACAGGCTTGTATACGGAAAGGCGTGTCATCTACCGATTGAGCTTGAGCACAAAGCCTACTAGGCCTTGAAACATGCTAACTTCGACCTTCAGACAGCGGGTGATCACCATAAAGTTCAACTCAATGAATTAAATGAACTTCGTGATCAGGCATACGAGAATTCTTTGATCTATAAAAAAAAGACAAAGAAGATTCATGACTCCAAGATTAAGAACCGCGTTTTCAACGTTGGTGATCGAGTCCTTCTTTTCAATTCTAGATTGAAAATTTTCTCGGGCAAACTCAAAACCCGTTGGTCTGGGCCCTTCATTGTTACCAAAGTATTCCCTTACGGAACCGTTGAGTTATCTCAACCCGATGGTCCCAACTTTAAAGTGAATGGTCATAGGTTGAAGCACTTCTTCGGAGGGGATATACCACCCATGGTTGTCCCGGATCTCCAAACTTTCCCCATGAACCAATGAATGCGGGGATCGAGTCAAGCTAGTGAATCAGTGAACAAAAACATTAGCAACCGCATGGGTTTTCACCCATGTCTCTGTCTTCTTCCTATTTTCTAATAAGTGACGAGAAGGGGGTAACCTCTTCTGCATCTTGTGTATGGTTGTTGTGTTTGTACAGGTATTTTTCCCGAAGCATGAAGGCTCTCATGCTCGTGTTTTGTCCTTACTCCACTCGAGTCTCATTCTTCATTGTTATGATATCCTTAATCTTATTGACTAAATTTATCTTTTGGCATAATTAATAAACGGCCTTAGATACAACGTAGGATGACCCTCACCTTTGAAACATTGAGGACAATGTTTAACTTTAGTCTGGGGGGGGGGGGTATCTTCGATTTGATTTTCTTGCACTTTTCATGTGCCGTTTACTCATGCAACCCCGTTTTTTCTCGAAAAAATCCAANAGTCTCATTCTTCATTGTTATGATATCCTTAATCTTATTGACTAAATTTATCTTTTGGCATAATTAATAAACGGCCTTAGATACAACGTAGGATGACCCTCACCTTTGAAACATTGAGGACAATGTTTAACTTTAGTCTGGGGGGGGGGTATCTTCGATTTGATTTTCTTGCACTTTTCATGTGCCGTTTACTCATGCAACCCCGTTTTTTCTCGAAAAAATCCAAAAAATTGAAAAAATCATCAAAAAAAAAGTACAAAAAAATGAAAAAATTTGAAAATTTTTGCAAAAATATAATAAGTTTTGACACTTTGTTTGACTTTCCGCTGGGTAGAGTAGCAATAGAATTTTGACTTGACCGGGCGTGTTAAGCCCTAGCTTGTTCCCTTAACTCATTTGGCTAAGCATCCATAAGGTAGTGACCATCCGAGTATTAGATTAATTGACTAACGCGCCAGCGATCTAGTGTGTGACTTGGTGACCATCCGTTATGCAAATAACGCGCCAGTGATCCAAGAAGTGCACTAGTGACCGTCCGTTAGTTGAAGCATCGAAGACTCGCGCCAACGATCTACTGAGATAGAGTTTATTTAGAAGTTAGATGCTAAACGTGGAGTAGTTGGTTCCTTTTAGAGCTCCTCGAAAGTACTTGCGGCTTTTTGCTCCCACAAAATTGTCTCACCTTATATCTGTAAAGAGTAATTAAAGACATCATGTTTTGACGAACTTAGTTCTTTATCTTCTTAAGAGAATCCTTGTTTTAAAAATTAGGTATACATCAAGGTCACGTAACAAATAAAGTTTAATTCTGTTAAGTTCTATGAGCTGCATTTCTAGATCGGGGCTTTGAACCTCTTTTCAGGAGTGTGTGAGGTCTTGGTCTAAAACCCTTGGATCCTCATTTCAGGAACGTCTAGAGTGGAAATTCCCCGTGAAAGTTCCGTAATACATGTCATATATAAAAAAAATGGTGAATAAGTGATTAGTGCTCAGTTATTAGACAAGTTGATGGCGCGTGAGGTGCTTGTGCATGGTCCTGGACCAGACACGAGAGGTGCACGTGTATTTCTCCACAACTTATGTCTATGAGTATGTACGAATCCCAATTCCTTGATGTAGACCTCATTTTCAAAGCAGCGATTCTCGAGAAAAGATAGAAAACTACTTAGCGTCTTAATTTGGTATCATTATCTGAATAAAAATTATCGAAACGAGAAAATATGAAGAAATTCATCTCTCACCAAAAATAAAATAAATAGAGGAAAATAGGAAAATGGGAGCAAGAGGTTATTTACACAAGTAACTTCCATGAGTAGTGTTGGCATCTAACTTGTATTTAAGCTGTGATCTCGTTTTTACGCTTAGCTTGGGAACTCGTGAAAAATCAGGGACGATGAATTCTATCCGTATGGACACTTTTCTATGAGTTGTGTTTCCTATTCTGTGACCCTAAACGTTGTTGAAAAATGATGAAAGTCAACATCCCGTCACATAATAAGTAAAAAAAGGTACATAAACAGTAGTGTAAAGTTAAAAGTTGAAAAACGGGGCATTTTCGGGAATAAATGATTTTGTAATGTCTTTTGAACATCTTGCTACTTCTTCAAAGTTAGTAAAAAGAGTTATGAAATTATTTATCTCAAAAGCGTGAATTGATCACATTGCGTGAGGACACGGCAATACCTTAGTCTGGGGGATTTGGTGTGTGCTTATTCACACACCTTTTTCTGGCCAAATTGAGACCAAAACAGACACAAACTAACCATAAATGCCAAAGATATTGTGTTTTTGTGTTTGTGATCGTACAAGAACGGATATTTTAGAAATTGGCACAAATCAGGCCAAAAAGGACAAAAACGAGCACGAGTTTGGAAAACGTGTCAAAAGCCAGAGCCGGGGAAGCATATTACCATCTTCTGAGCTCAGATTGTCAAGTCACACCTTGCGGAATCACAAAATGCCAGAATTAGTCCTTGGAGCAAAAGTTTGCAAAATTGGCGGAAATAGTCCCTCAACTTTCAAAAATAGACAGAAATGGCCCCTGAGCATGAGATTTGGATGAAAAGTCAACATAGGTCCTTGGGAATTCAAAAGTAATCACAACTGATCCCTGGGTGAAAAGATTGAAGAATTTACAAGATTGGTCCCTGAACTTTTTAGAATTGGCAAATTTGGTCCTTGGACATTCAAAATTGCAAAATAACATTTATGGACCTTGGATAAGTCAAACTTGGCAAGTCTCACCCCTTTAAATACTTTGGAAGATTGCCAAATCCCACCCCTCCAATTTCAGAAAATTACATAAATGGTCCTTGTGTAATTCCTAAGCCAAACGGACCCTTTTACTACTCCAAGCCCAAAAACAAACACAAACCCACTAATAATAACCCACCCTTATATCTCCCTAGCTGATGAGACGAAAAATGTTACGTTTTTAGGGTTCAGTTTGAGTCCTAATTCGTATATTATTTGATCGGATTTCACCCAAAGTCGTTTCTTTTCTCATTTTAGGTACTTTTGAGGAGAAAATCACAAAAGAAGCATTTTCGGGCGTTTTCGGAGTGAAAAAGTGCGGAAAACAACAAAATCTCAAAAGACCCTAAAGTACACAGAAGGTGACGGCGTCACAAGCTTTAACGTGACGACGTCAGGAACAAATGAAGTGAAGAAATTGGAAGTTACTCATGACGGGCCAGAGAGTTTTTGGCCTAGTCTGGTGACGGCGTCAGGGAAGGCCGTCAGATCTGGAACAAGGCGGCGTGACGACGTCAAGAAGGCCATCACAAAACCCTAATCGTCGGCGTGAAGGTGTCACACCTTGGGCTGACGCCGTTTCTATATATATAGGACGAATTTTATTGTTTAAAGAGGGACTTGGTGGTAGAATTAAGGGTTAAAACCCTTAGCTGCGTGTATTAAAGACTTAGAGGGTACTTTTAACCGCTCTAACCTTGCATGTTTAATCTAATATCAAGTCTTATTCAATCCATACATATTCTATGTGTTTATCGACTATGTTCTGTGCTTTTCTTTCCGTCAACCTGCTAGGCTATAATTAACTTTGGTGTTTAGCTTAGATCTAATGAAACTAACTATAATTATCATGTGATTGTGTATGTTTCGATTGTGATATGGATGAATGTTTATCTACGTTAACTTAAGAAAAGCTAGCTAACTCCTATACGGTAACGAAGCATTGACATCTTAGAAACGTGAATCGTTGGTGCGTTAAATCGCATTTTGAGGTAGTTAATATGCGTAGGTTTGCATCGGTGAGCTTATGATAGGAATACTTGTGTATCGTCATAGAGTGCAGGTAGGAGCTTGATAGAGTTAGGGAATTAGAATCGCACTCCCTACCGACTTGTTAGGGAATACACCCGTCATCCACACAAACTCAAAATACTAATTACATGGTAAAAGATAGTTAGGGAGTAATGAAATCTAAGTAAACACTACTTTCCCCACCATTGTTTTCTCAACTTTAATTTAATTGCATAAGTAGATAACTTGGGTTAGTTGACTAGTAACTAATTCCGCCCACTCCTTCAAAACCGAGAATTTACTGCTTTCATAAAAAACATAAAAATACAAAAATAATCTTCTTCCACCCTTAGACCTTAATTAGAGTAGTCTTTAACCTAACGAACACTATTCCCTATGAGAGAACGATCAATCCCCCGGTACTTGCCACTACACTATACTACATCGGTCAGGTACACTGCCTGGTGGGGATTGTAAGCCTCTTGAGATCCCTTGAGCGGTAAAACAAAGTGCGTAAGCAATCCCTACGCATCACTAGCCCATCTCCTTTCTGGCCCAACTCCCACAAGCCCACTTAACCAAAACTAATAAACACCCCGTTAACCCAAACCCATGGTCAAACGGTCAAAACCACCTTCACCCTTCCCTTCCACTGCCTGCAAAACCACCCTGGTTTGCCACCCCCCACTAGCACAATTCACATCCCACCATCCCCATCATATCTACATAACAAAACAACCACAATTAATGCACCACCCCTATTGCAATTTATCAGTGCAATTTGCAATAAACAATTTTCCCGCCAAATTGAATTCAAAGGCTAAGATCACTCTAAGCAATCCAAGGGCTCAAATTTGAAGTGGGATATGTGCAGAGAGCTCAGGAAACCCTAATGGGCCACTATAAATAGAAGAAGAAGAAGCAGAGACACAGTGTAGTTTTATTTAGTTTAATGTATGTCGAATTAGCTTAAACTCTTCAAGTTAATGTAATTTTTAGTTTAAAACAGTTGTACTCAGTGTTTCTAGTATAATATAATCTTTCTTTAATCTTAATTACAAGCTTTCCTTTTGAAATCAGTTTATGCAATTTTTCCTTAAAATCTCATGATCACTGTAATAGTGTTTATAGTTGTTGTTATGGACTCTTAAGCTCATATAAGCTCCTATTATAGCCTCTGAGAGCTAGTAGTAACATTAAAATCAGCTGTAGTTATAAAAAGTAAAAAATACAAAAAAAAATAGTGAGAAAATAAAAAATCAAGAAAGAAGAAAGAAGAAAGCTGGAGCAGGGTAAATTCTGGATGGCCTTGGGTTAGTGGCTTAGTGGTAAGCCTATAGGAGTGTTAACTGTTCCTGGTTCTCAGTTTTTGCTTGGATGCAAATTGTAAGCCTATTTCTTGATTTTTAGCAATTTACTGTACTTGTGCTTTTACACTGCCATTTTACTGCTTTTACGCTTATTTGGTATTGCTTAGTCATATTATTGCTTGTTAATTGGTGTTTGTTCATTAGAAATCATGGTTGTTAAGAATTTCATTTTCACTGGGAATTAGTATGAAATGGAGTTATGAGTATTAACTGTTATTGTGTGTGTTTCTATGCTTAAACTGGCTTATCTCGTCATATTATACCCTTGTGGACTGGTTTTATGGACTTAATCATTAAAAACCTTTGAAAATCTCATGTATATAGTTTTAAAGGGGTGTTTGGGTTAGTGTGTTTACCTGTACCTTTGTGGATTCTATTGGTTAAAAGTTGTTTAGAAATCTCTCTCAGGCTCCATATAGTGAAATAGAAGCATAAAATTGGTAGCTAGTTAATAAAAAGTCAACTTGACCTCTAATCTCATTGCTACTGTGAACTGTTAGGATTTTGGAATCAAAGATTATTCATATTAGTGTAATAGTTGTTTAAGTAGCTTAATTCAGTTGCATATTAGTTTAGTATAACATATTAAGTCAGTTTAGATCATTAGAAATCAACAAAAGTCAACTCAAGTGTTTTTATCAAAAAGTCAAAAGGTGTGTCTGTCAAAATGGAGATTTTTTCTAGATGATGCACAGTGTTCATTAGAGCTTGTAATTGAGTAATTATTGGTGTTTTGAGTTAATTTGTTGCTTGTGAATCTATATCAAGAAAAAAATCTGGTCTTGGAATTCATTTACTCATCAAAAATTGCCCTTGAACAGACCTGCAGGGCAAGTTTGTGCCCTGCACTAGGGGTGTTAGGATCTTAAGCCCTTTTTCATTAGCTTCTCACTTGCTCATCTTTGCACATTAACTAAATTTATTTGTTGTTTTAGGTAGCCCCCAATGTCATCTGCTTATGCTTATGCTTAACTGCTCATGTTGTGCTTATTTAGTAGCCTATTTTTAGCCTTCTGTATGCATACACTTAATTGTGTACACTGACTCATCAGTCTTTCATAGAACCGCTTTGGTAACACGGCAAAACATTGATTTCGTTGTTTATTCTCATTAAACTTTTGTCGTCTTTTGCATTGTGCACTAATTAGTTTAGTTCATTATTGGCTGATTCTAGTTGATTGGTGCATGCATTTATTTTGGTTTCTTGGAGTTATTATGTGATGCCTTATTCTTCATCGTATTAAACCCTAACTTTTCTGTTAGGGTTTCATTTTTTTGGTATTTACGATTGGTCTGTTGTGGGTTGTGGGATAGCTACATGCTGTTTTCTGTTATTCGTGGTCTTCAATCATTGTTAGTATCTTGTTCGTGGGTTAAGAGAGATGGAAAAAGGTTTTTTGAACAATGATAGTGCTCCTAAAGGGGTGCAATCTGTTAGCAAATCGTTGAGTGGAATTGGTGATGTGAATATGAATAAGGGTTTTCTTACATCAACTTGTGAGACCAAGGATGTGAAACTTGTGGGTAATGCTGTTGGTAATGTATTGAACCATGGTGAAGAGAACATTGCATCGATCTTAAATAATTTTAAGGATTCTATGGATAAGTTGGGTGGCAATGTTAATGCTGATTCAAGTGAGGTTTGTAATGCTTCCAAAGTTGATACGAATGTTGATTCTGCTACGGGATTGGGTAAGCCTACTCCTAAGGTTGGTATCGTTGTTAATGGTGATGATAGTGCTAATGGTGATGGTCCTAGTAATCAGCCTCCACGTGAATCGGCTGGTCCTATCATTTCTGATTGGAGTGTAGATGATGGTGATATTAACTTATCTACGTTAGTGGACAAGAATGTGTCTTCTGGTCCTAAAACATCTTATTCTGCCACAATGACTTGTGGTACTAGTGAGGGCAAAGGTATTGTTAGTGGAAAGGAGCAATCGTTTGCTTCTTTGCTTGGTGCCAATAGTACTTCTCGTAAGGTGAATTTTAGGCAGTTGGTTAATGAAGATCGGGTTCCTCACCATGATACTAAACTCCCTAAGGAGGCGATGGAACCCGTTTTAGGTCGGTATGAGAACACTCTTGTTGGGTACTTCTTAGGAAAAGCTATAGCTTTTCCAATTGTGCAGAACTATGTTACTAATACGTGGAAGAAATTTGGAGTGCAAAAGATTATGAAGAATGAAGCGGGAGTTTTCTTGTTTAAGTTCTCTTCTAAGGACGGATTGGAGCAGGTGCTCCAACAAGGCCCGTGGTTAATCCGTCATTCACCTCTTATTCTTAGGAAATGGTCTCTTAATGTTCCTCTAACCAAGAATGCGGTAACTACGATTCCTGTTTGGGTTAAATTACATAATGTGCCTATAGTTGCTTATTCGGAGGTTGGTTTAAGCTTGATTGCTACTCAAGTGGGGAAACCGGTTATGTTGGATTCATTTACATCTTCTATGTGTGTTGACTCGTGGGGTCGGATTAGTTATGCTCGTGGGTTGGTTGAAGTGTGTTCAAATTCAGAATTGAAAAAGGAAGTTAGTATGGCTATTCCATTGGATGATGATAGTGGTTATTCCACGGAAATCATTCGTGTCAAATATGAATGGACACCTCCTCATTGCAGCGTTTGTAAGATATTTGGTCACACACTTAGTGAGTGTCCAAAACAAGTGAAAGAAGTGGTTCATAATCTCATCAATTGAACCTAATTCACTGCGTTCATATGGTATCAGAGCAACACGCTCAAATACTATTTTCGCTTCATAATCTCATCAATTGAACCTAATTCACCCAAATTCTTGTTCTAACAGATCAATTTGTTGTGTTGATTAGTTCGAATTTGTGTTCTTTGTGATTGTTAGGGTTTCAATTGACTGATTCCTTGAAATTCGTTACAAAACCGTTATAACCTCCATTAATGGCGATTCCAAAACCTAATTCCCAAAACGATGTCGCTTCGGGATCAAACACCCAAAATTCATCAAATTCCATTCATGATCCTTTGTACATCAGTAATTCGGATCATCCTGGTATGGTTCTCACAAATACATCGTTCAATGGAAGTAATTTCCTAGGGTGGAGCCGTACTATTAAGATGGCGTTGGGTGCCAAGTTGAAGTTAGGGTTTATAACTGGAAGCACTCCTAGGACAGCTATCACTGATGAGAATCATCATAAATGGGTACGGTGTGATTATATGGTAACCTGCTGGATACTGAATTCCATGACTGCAGAGTTGACTGAGGTATTCTTGTATGCACAATCTGCTGCAGAGTTGTGGAAGGAAATCACTGAAAGGTATGGTCAAAGCAATGGACCATTGATCTATCATTTGCAGAGGTAACTAAACAATGTAAGTCAAGCTAATCTCACTATTGCTGCCTATTTCAATAAGTTGAAGAGGTGTTGGGATGAGTTACATAATCTGAATGGAGTTCCTACTTGTAGTTGTGGTAAGATGCAAGAGTGTTCTTGTGGTTTAGTTGAGAAATTTACTGAGATTGAGAATAGATCTAAGCTAGTACAATTTTTGATGAAACTCAATGATGAGTATGAGTCAGTGAGGAATCAAGTTCTAGCCATGGATCCTTTGCCTAATGTCAATAAGGCTTATTACATTGTACAACAAGTAGAGAAACAAAAACAGGTTACTAATCACATGCATGAGCCTGTAGCATTTTTTGCAAATGTTAATCAGTTTAAGAATGGAAGAAGAGACACTAGGAATATCAAGTATGAGATGAAGCATGATGGGAAGAGACATTGTACTCACTATGATTAAGATGGGCATACTGTAGATCAGTGTTTTGAGAAGATAGGATATCCTGACTGGTATAAGGGTAAGAAGAACAAAAAAGGAGTTAGAATGGCTGCCAATGTGAACTTAGAGATGAATCAGGACACACCTTTTGATTTGGGGTATGAGAATAAGATTCAAGGTGGACAGGGTATTCAGGGGTATGATCAGCATCTGGTTGTAGCTCTTTGTCATGAAGTGATGAAAATGTTCAAAGGGAAAGGTGTTATGCAGGAACATGGCAATGGTGCAGGCCTTCTATGCATCATGCAGGTATGTCATTCCACGTGAGAGCATTTGCCTTATCTTCACATAGTAATCAGCTTACTATCTATAACTGGATAATTGACACTGGGGCCTCAGATCATATGTGCCCTTATATTAGTCTTTTTGTTACCACCTATACTCTTAAGACCCCAATCATTGTTGTTCTCCCTGATGGGACTTCTAAAATAGTCACTATTGCTGGCAATATCAAATTAACACCCTCATTGACCCTGCTAGATGTTCTATATGTGCCAGGATTCAAGTTTAACTTGTTATCTGTTGGGAAACTTCTTATCACACAGAATCTATCTGCTCAATTCTTTCCAAAATTCTGTGTGTTTCAGGACCTTTTAACTAAAAAGGTTATGGCATTTGGCAAGGGCTCAAGCTGTCTGTACACTTGCAGTTCTTTGGCAGGCTCTACCAATTCTTCTTCATCATCCATTAATGTTTTTGATTTCAATAATCAGTCTGTGTATAGCAATCTAGTTCTACCTAAAAAGGTCTTAGATTTGCATACTCTTTATGCCAGACTAGGTCATGTTTCTTTGTCCAAAATGTTGCATTTAGATGAATGTAAACATTTTAATGCCCCTGATTTTCTTGTGAAAGTTGTATGATATCAAAATTTCACAAACTTCCTTTTCCTAAAAGCACTTCTATCTCTGCTCAGTTGTTTGAATTAATTAATGTTGATTTATGGGGGCCATATAAATCACCTGCTTTGAATGGAGCACACTATTTTTACACCATTGTTGATGACAAAAGCAGAGCTACATGGACCTACTTAGTTCATACTAAAGATCAAGTTTTATCTGTTCTGACACAATTTCGTCAATATGTTGAGACAGTTTAAGGCCAAAGTTAAGTATGTTAGGTCTGACAATGGTACTGAGATAACTAATCAGAGGTGTTTGGCACTATTTAAGTCTAAAGGTATCATCCATCAAAATTCAATGGTGTATACACCACAACAAAATGGGATTGTAGAAAGAAAGCATAGGCACTTATTAGAGACTGCCAGGGCTCTAAACTTACATGCTAATTTGCCTATAGCTTTTGGGGAGATTGCATTCTTGCAGCAACTTACCTTATTAATAAAATGCCAATGAAAATTTTAAGTTGGAAGTCACCTTATGAAGTTTTGTATGGAACTGCACCCAACTATGATTCCCTTAAGACTATTGACTGTTTATGCTATGCTGCAAATACAAAACTTCCTAAAGATAAATTTGGTCCCAAAGGTGTGAAATGTGTTTTCTTGGGTTATCCCCCTGGTCAAAAAGGTTACAAATTGTATACCTTAGCCACAAAGGAGATAATTTATAGTAGGGATGTCATCTTTGAAGAGCACGTATTCCCTTTTAAGGTTGTCTTACCTAGTATTGATCCTCACAGCAACCTTCCTTCAGTATTGTTTCATACTGAAGATGATATTGATGACACCTCCAACACACAAGTACCAGAGACCATTCCAACACCTATTTCCCCTGCTGCTGAGATTCCTATGCCAACTGAGCCTCAATCTACTTCCCCTGCTGTTGAGATACCTGAACAAATACCACCTCTGTTCCACAACCAGCTCCTCAACCTAATGTGCCTTTGAGAAGATCTACTAGATCTACCAACACACCTATCTGGTTGAAAGATTTTATCGCCCATACCACTAATGCTAATCATGTCTCAAGAAAGCCCAAGTATCCTTTATTTACAAAGGAATCTTTTCAGAATATATCTCAGGCTCACATTGCTTTTATAGCACAAGTTCTTAATACTTTTGAGCCAGTCACATATTCTCAAGCAAAGACTCATCCTGGTTGGGTTAAAGCTATGGATACAGAGTTGACTGCACTTGAGAAAAACCATACTTGGGAAGTAACTAATGTCACAATTCTCAATTTCATGTCACTTTCCCAAGTCTTGACATTTTCCTATTCACAGATTTCAATTCATCATTTCACGTAAACTAGGTTTACGGATTTTGATTTGACGAAACCGGGCAGGTTAAGTCACATTATCATGAGATATCATTCATCATACATTTGATAGACTAGGGTTAGTCTACAATTCATCACGACATCATTTGCATTCTATCCCACTCGTAGAATATATACAATTTCAAGTTACATATATTTATTTATCTTCAAATAAATATTAACATATGATTATAGTTTTTAATCAATACACCAAACAATTCCCACTATGGCACCAATATTTTATATATTATAAATATTCCCACAAAAATTGTAAAAGTTAATTATTTTATATTTTAAGGTTTTATATTTTTTTTAAACCTTCATTTATATTAACTTATAACAATATTTGTACCAACCAAGCAACATCTATCAAAACACCCAATATTTACAAAATTATATTTTTATAATTTTTACAAGTTCATTTCGATACAATGGTTACATTAAAAATTATTTTTAATTAACCCGGTACACGAAAACGCTAAATCCGCTCAAACTATACACTAAACGGTACCCCGAAAAATAGATATTGTACAAAAAGTGACAACACAACCACCACCCCTCCTAGGTGGCCGGTTTTGGTGCACCTAGGGACACATGTCCCATGTTTTTTTTTATTAGTTCTTAATACACGTATATCCTAAACACCTAACAAATTACACATACATTCAAGGTGAAATTTTAGATCAAGAAAAGTTTCTTTCTCTCTTCTTCTCTTCTTGTGGCTCGTTCCAAATTCAACACCAAGGGGAAGACCAAAATTTTCAAAGGCAATCTTATTTACAAGAACTAGACATAATTCATTACAAGGTTTTGAGATATAAACCTATGGATTAGTAGGATTTTTCTTCTAAAATTTACTAACCATCCAAGTAAGTCTATCATTTTATTTTTCACAAGTTCTACCAAATTTCATCAAGGTTCATGTATTTTTATTGTCTATGTACAAGCATGTAAAAATCTATACCACTAAACTTATGTTTTATATCATTTTTATCTATAAAATGAATTACTAGTGAACTTATGGAGAAATGATTGAAAAACAATGTTAGGGAACCCATGACACCCTAAGAAGGTGTATGGTAGATTAAGGGATGTTTTGTTGTTGTTGGTGATGGATTTGGACAAGAATAAACCATGAAAAACCATTTTAAACACTATATATTTCACTACAGTCCCTATTTGCAAAATTGAGTAAACTCAGTAAGTTTTGATTAATTTTTTACCCAAGAACTAGAAAATACACTTTTAGATGAATTCATGGTCGAAAGAACGGATAAAAACGGACTTACGATGAAAAAGTTATGCCAAAAACAAGTTACACTATATATATACATTTTTGAAAAATTTGTTGCTGATGTACGAAATTCATTGACCAAAAACGAGCCTTAGACCTTGTCAAAACATACCAAATTGTTGAAAATATGTTAGTTCACCTTTTTACCTTTTCGGGGATATAAAGAACTAGAGAAACGGACTTATAACGAATTAGTTATGAATTTTCAAAGATATATGTTTACTAAAAATTTCCATCAGCGCTAACACTTAGTATATTTTTAAGACAAACCAGAAAATCTACAAACACCCATGTTGGGAGCCATTTTCCCGTCAAATGACTCAGTTCTGGAGTTGGGACTCCAAGGAACAAAAGTTAGAGCACCTGGCCTAGTTTTCAAATCGAAAAGCCGTTTGTCATTTGGACTTAAAATGAGTAATCTACAGCCATCCAAACATTCACAAAAAAACTGCCCAGAAATGGCAGTTTTGGCCTAAACACCATACTTTTCGACCATTTATCTTTAAATCTGGGCACATTGAGCAAAACTTCACTACTGAACATATTTAGGCTTGGTGCTAAGCTTTCCAGAAATACCAATTTTATTTCCTAACTCTCAATATTCACTGATTTACAACTAGTTTTCCGAGGCCATTTTTAGCCGTTTTCAGAAATTGTCAAAGTGTCATACTTTACGGCGAAAACTTATAGTTTCACTATTTATCACCAAATAACTATCATAAAACATCGTTACACCATATGAACATGTAAAATACATTATGTTTTAATACGATAATATAAATTATATTTTCGACGATTATACATGTTTTGAATTAATACGAGTGGTATAGATTATAAGTGCAAGTGCATACATGAATTCATTTCATAATCTAAATTAGATTACATGCATTCATTTTAGGTTGCGGCTAGGAGTTTCACCTCATCACTTCAATTCATACACTACATATTGTACCATCACTTGAGGTGAGTTTTCATAGCCCCGTTTACATTTCATTATTTATTTCAAATCCCACGGGGGGAATACATTGCACCATTTTTCATACGAGCCTAAGTATCAAATCCATATACATTACTTAAGTTACCACATTGCCATGTTTTAAGTCCCCTATTATCATGAACCGTTAATTGTATTTAAGCGAGAGTGAGTGGATAGATCTATTGAGGGTGACGCCTCCATCCGTGTTGGGGTTACCAACAGTCAAACGGATGCATTTCATTTGATCATTGTTAGAGTGTCTGGCAAAACACTCTGGAGGGGCATTACATACAGTCTAGCTTCGGGGTCATGAGCTTAAGAGATAATGTACACTTTTATTAATTATGTGACAGTTCGTCATTCACTTATACTTATGGTTATCGTATAACATTCATTTTCATAAACCTATGATTTCTCACCAACATTATTGTTGACCGTTTTAACAATGTATTTTCAGGTTACTAAGATAACAACATGTGACTTGCATATGGACCATCATGGAGTCGAGGAGTCGACGCGTCTCACCTTTCATTTTATGCACTTATGTAACGTTTGATCAAGTTGAACTAGTTTTCATGAACTTGTAACACCATTATGGGACCTATTTTGTAAACTCTGAATGTTTTAATGATCAAACGATGTATTTTCAAAACGACACTTTAGGTCGTTCAATATAACCTTGTATGAGATGCCATGTTCGTTACACCCAGGTATTCCATTCCGCTGCCATATAACAGGTATTTTCAGGGTGTGACAACTAATTTACCATCTGGGCATAAACCAATCAATTCTAAATGGGTGTATAAGATTAAATATCATCCTGATGGCACTGTTGAAAAATTAAAGGCAAGATTGGTTGTAAAAGGTGTTAGTAAAAAAGAAGGCCTTGATTACAAACATACCTTCTCACCAGTTGCAAAATTAGCAACAGTCAGAGTTCTCATAGCCTTAGCTACTGCTAAATCTTGGCCTCTTCATCAAATGGATGTTAATAATGCATTTTTGCATGGTTTTATTGATGAAGAAATTTACATGAACCCTCTAGAAAGATACCACAAAGCCAAACCAGGGCAGGTTTGCAAGCTGACAAGATCTCTTTATGGTCTAAAGCAAGCCTCTAGACAATGGAACCAAGAATTAACTAGATTTCTCCACAGTTTGGGTATGCACAATCCAAAAATGATTACTCACTCATTGTTAAGCAACAAGGAGAAAGTTACACTGCCCTTCTTGTTTATGTGGATGATATTTTGGTTACAGGGAATGATCCCCATGAGATTGATTTAACCAAACAGGCCTTAGATAAGCAGTTCACTATTAAAGATCTTGGCACAGCTAAATACTTTTTGGGAATAGAGATTTGCAGAACTAATTCAGGCACTCATCTAAACCAAAGAAAATATATCCTTGATTTGTTGCAAGATGCAGGCATGACAGCCTGCAAACCAGCTTCTGCTCCTCTTCCAGCTCATTTGCAGCTTTCTCTTGATAAAGGTATTCCTCTTGATGATCCAGGTAGCTATAGAAGGTTAGTGGGCAGATTGTTGTATTTAAAAATGACCAGACCTTATATTTCTTTTGGAGTTCAGCATCTTAGCCAATTTGTTTCTGCTCCAAAAGATACTCATATGCAAGCTGCAACTCACTTGTTGAGATACTTGAAAAGAACAATATGCAAAGGTCTTTTCTATCCTATTCAGTCTCATCTACAAGTTATTGGTTTCACTGATGCAGATTGGGCTGCTTGTTTGATGACTAGAAAATCCTTAACAGGATATTGCATATTTCTGGGTCATGCCTTAGTATCCTAGAAAACCAAGAAACAAGCTAAAGTTTCAAGGTCTTCCACAGAAGCTGAATATAGGAGCATGGCTGCTACCACATGTGAACTGCTATGGCTAAGTTACTTGCTAAAGGACTTAAAGGTTCCAGTCAAGACTCCCATTACTATGTTTTGTGATAATAAAGGTGCTCAAATGATTGTTGCAAATCCTTGTTTTCATGATATAACAAAACATATGGAACTTGATTGTCACTTTACTAGAGATAAAATACAAGATGGTTTTCTTCAAACTGCACATGTTAGGAATACGATTTTTGTATAAGAAAGATTTGGTCACCCCAGATATGATTAAGCATTGTTTAGCTCATAGTAGTTACATTAGTTAGTAATACGTAGTTTAGAATTAGATTAGTTCGCGGAAGAAGGACGGGTCTTTACCCACTGTATACCTGATCCGCAGCCCAAGTGGCACGCCCAAGTGGCAAAACCCATGTATATAAACCCCTCTCCATCCTTGGAGAGGGTAAGCCTTCTCTCATAATTCTATTTTCTTTTTTTTGGTTTTCTCTCAAGGCTTCATCTCTTTCTCTCTCTAACTTTCTCTCTCTAGATTTCTTTCTTCTTTTTCTTACTTGGATCGAACCATACCACAAGTATAAACGTGTTTATGAGCTTATCTAGTATCCTACAATTGGTATCAAGAGCCATGGTTACATCCTAGGGATCATAGAACTTGTGGTGTATGGTTTGTTTTGGTTTCTACTAGTTTAGGGTGGTTTTTACACATTTTGGTGCTCGTTCGTGGTGTTTCTTGTGATCTTTCTTGTACTTCTAGGATTAGAAAGGTTAGATTCATCTAGTTTATCAGTTGGTTGGACTATATCTAACGTTTGTGAAGTGTACGAATGGGATTTGGAACTTTTTCTTGCCAGCGGTTTGCTCCACGTTAAAGTATTCTTCACAGCGGTTAGTTTGGGTAGTTAGCGGTTAAGTACAAGTAGTGGAGCGAACATTACGCTGTACTGTGTACTGTTTCAGCGGTTAACTTCTAGCGGTTTACTTCACAGCGGTTAGTTTGGGTGTTTAGCGGTTAGTAATAGCGGTTAAGTACAAGTAGTGGAGCGAGCATTACGCTGTACTTTGTACTATGTTAGCGGTTTACTCACAGCGGTTAACTACTCAGCGGTTAAGTCAGTAGTGGTTACTTTACTAGCGGTTACTCTGTCCAGCGGTTACTATTCCAGCGGTTAAGTATCAGTGGTTAAGTTTTAGCGGTTAAGTTTCAGCAGTCATTACATCAGCGGTTTACTCTTCAGTGGTTACTTTACTAGCGGTTACTCTGTCAGCGGTTAATTGTCAGCGGTTACTGTACCAGCGGTTTACCTATCTTAACGGTTTTCCTGGTTGACTTTAGTAAAATCCCGGGAAAGAATCGATTTCTCTGTTTAAGTCACGTGTGTTGTAAAATCTCGTCTAAGACCTTGTCATCATTTATTGATGATATTCAAGCTGCTGGATCTGACACTCGACCTCCAATGCTAGAAAGAACGGACTATGAGTCTTGGTCACAAAGAATTCGCTTGTATTGTCAAGGCAAAGAAAATGGGGAGAACATTCTGAGATCAAGTGATGAAGGGCCATTCCAAATGGGCACTACCAGAGATGTTATCTCCACTGATGATGGGACAGTCACCCTTGGAATTGACAGACCTCGTACATACAATGATCTGAATGAAGCTGAAAAGAAACGATATGATGCTGACATTCGAGCTTCAAACATTGTGGTACAAGGGCTACCAAAGGACATATACAAACTGATTAACTTCAACACTGAGGCCAAAGCTGTTTGGGACAATGTCAAAATGTTACTAGCTGGTTCAGAATTAACAAAGGAAGATTGTGAGTCTCAATTGTACGATGAATTCGAGCACTTTAAGATGAACCCTGGTGAAAGCATCAATGATTACTATGTCAGATTCCACAAGCTTGTGAATGACATGAGAATGATCAGAATGACAATGCCCAACATCCAACTCAACTCAAAGTTCGTCAATAACATGTCGCCAGAATGGGATAGATTTGTCACGGCTGTGAAGCTAAACAAAGGTCTCAGAAACACCAACTATGAGCAACTCTATGCTTATCTACAACAACATGAGAAACATGCCATGTATGATCGTCAGCTAAGAGAAAAGTTTCATCCCTCAAATGATCCTCTTGCTCCAATCTCCAGTGCTCAAGGGTTCAACCAATTCTCAGCTGACTTAATCAACCCTCCAATCACTACTCAAGCAACACAGAATCAGTCTTCTCTTGGTCAAGCCTCAATGCAATCAGCAAGTGTCAAAACCAACTCACAAGAATCGGGAAATTCCTACATGGACAAGAGAATTGATAACCTCTCCAATCAAGTCTCTCTACTGGTTCAACACTTCAGAAGCACTCTTCCTCAAACCAACAATCAACTCAGAACCTCATCTAATCCACGTAATCTTGCTGTTGTGGAAGATGGGCGTGTTGTGGTTCAAGGAAGACAAAATGTCCGAGGAAATGCTCAGAACAGAATGGGAAATGGCAATCAAGGACAAGGAAGGCAAATCAAGTGCTACAATTGTGGTGGGCTAGGTCATATTGCAAGAAACTGCACTGAACCAAAACGTCCTCAGAACTCCGACTACTTCAAAGATAAGATGCTGTTGATGCAAGCACAAGAGAATGGTGTTAAATTGGATGAGGAACAGCTGCTCTTTCTTGCTGGTGATGAAGGAAACTCCTTTGATGCTGATGTGGATGATCAACCAGTCCAGGATCTTGCTCTAAATGACCCGAACATCTTCCAGGCTGAAGATTGTGATGCATTTGATTCTGATGTTGATGATGAACCTACTGCACAAACCATCTTTATGGCCAAGCTTACATCTGCAGTCACATCGGCAAATCAATCAGGATCTTCCAAATCATCCATCATTTCTGAGGTACTCAAATTATATGACACATATGAAACAAGTGCCATTCCAACGATACTCGATGAGGTTCATCAAACTAGTATTGTCACGCCAGATGATGTTGGTTTGAAAAACACTAATGTTCTCTCAAAACAACAACATATGGATAACAATAAAGAGTCTGATGAATCTAGTAGAGCATCTGAAGATACACATGTTGACGATGTGATGCACAATCAAAGGACTCATAACGAAGTAAAACACACCGACACTATTGATTCAAATTCTGCTGATATGGGTAATAGCAATGTTGTCCCATATGAGCAATACTTGAAACAAAGTGTCGAGACTGCTTTACCAAGTGATGACTCTTCCGTTAATAATGATACTTGTGAATATGATGAATATACTGCTGTTATACCTGATGACACCTTAACCACTAGGATTAATATTCTTAAAGATCAGGTGAATATGTATCAACAACGTGCAAAATTTGAGTTAACCGAACGTGAACAGAAAATGAATTGGCAAATGTGTACATATATTACCGAAAGGAATTTAAAGGAAGAAGAGTTAAGAGGGGAAATAAAATCTTTGCAAAATCAAATCGATCAAACTGTTAAACAAAAACAGGAGATTCAAAATAGTGTCAACACACTAAAATTAGATTTTCAAAGTAAGGAAGCCAAACTTCTAAACGATTTTTCCCAATTAAAGGCCTTAAAGAACAAGCTTGAAAACAAATTGTACACACAAGGCCAAACCATTCAAACTGCTCAAATGATACAAAAGCACATTAAGCTTCGTGATAAACATAGTGATAAGGAGACAGGAGTGCCTAAAACTAATTATCTTAGGAGCGTTAGTGCCTCTCAACCTGCCTTATATGACTTCAATGTGATGCTTAAACCCAATCATGATCCCCCTGATGTGCGTGATACAGAAGAGATTGATGTAAGTGAAACTGAAAATAGGAAAAGACTTGAGGATAAGATGAAGGATCCCATGTGCATTGCAAAGCGTGTTAATATCAAGCCCCATAACTACTATGAGCAGAACCGATTGACTGTCTTTGTGCCCCAAACTAGGTTAACCCCTGAACAGATTTTTTGGGCCTTAGATGTGGAAAAAATGAAAGCTGAACTTCTTATGGCTACCACTCCCCTTAAGTTTGCTAAACCAACGGTGTATCCTCCCAATACACCCATGAACCTAGTTCAGATAGCACTTCCCACTCAATGTAAAACTCTTATTAGCATGTATGTACTGTATCAAATGTTTGCGGATTTTGACAAAACATGTAAAAAGAGGATTACTCCAACGGGAATTACTGAGGGGGAAAGGGGTTTTGAAGTTACAAAAGAATGCTATCTCACAGAAGTCATTCCGTTTTTTAAACAAATCAAAAACCATTTTGAATACATGGAAACGTCCCTTAAACTAGAGATCAATGAAATGAAAGAGGTGTTTAAAAACCAGGAACGTGAAGGAAAACAAACTGTAATAGATCTTCAACATAGTGAAATTGCGAGGAAGAATGCTCTCATCATGAATGATAATTTGATTGCTATGTGCATTGCTCAAGATGTGTTTTATACTGCTACTGATTCTTCTTTAACTGCTTCCCAATTTCATGATATGTCTGTTACATTAAAGGTTTTCCAGAATCGTGTTGTTGAGCTTGAGGGGGAGAATTTAAAACTGCGCGAAAAAATTCAAAAAGATGATCATGATAACATGGTCAAGCAATTTTCAAAACTAGAGGTTGATAATCTTAACTTGCAATTAAGATACCAACATCTAGAAGAAAGAATTAGAAACTCAAATGCCAAGACATCTTCGGATGCTCCTGAATTTGATGCATATTTTGAATTAGCCAAAAGGGATGAAAGAATTCAAGCTCACACTAACACGATTCGGAAACTGAAGCTTCAAATTGCACAATTTAAGACGAATAAATGTGATGTGATTGATAATAAATGTGATGCGATTGATACCCAGAAACCTCCGTGTTTAGATTCTCAATATCTTCAACTTCAAAATGTCATTAACGACTTGAAATACGAAAATGATTGTTTTCAAGCTGAAAACTCTAAAATCAAACAACATTACAAAGAGTTACATGATTCGATGAAGATCACACGTGATAAAAACAATGAAAAGATAACTTCTTTGCTTAAAGAAAATGAGAATCTAAAGACTCAGGTGAAAGGGAAAATGCCAGTCACTGCATGTGATTGCAGTCTCACCAAAGCGGCTAAAACAAAAAGAACTGATGTTGATGCCATTAATATTCCTCTTCCCCTTAGGAATAATGCGTTTGTTCATAGTGAGTACCTTAGGTATCTCAAGGATTGCCTAGATATCCTCTGCGAAACTATTGAAGAGGTTAGAATGGTGAGTCCTGCGGACATTGGCATCCGTGATGTGTATTATCTCACCAACAGATCATATGAGCTTTTAGATTATGCCATTGGTACATGTCCTAAAGCTGTTTGCATGCGTGATAAGTCTAATGATTTTTCCTCTAAGGTTAAGAACAAGCATGTTGCCTTTAAAGTGCCCATAACATCACCAAAACATAACACATCAGATACCAGAAATCAAACAGCAGTTTCTCGTTCTAATGTTCCCATCATTAATTCTACAGGAGTAAAAGTTGTCACTAATGCTAGCGGGTCAAAGCCTAGTTGCAATACAAGGAATGATAGGACTTCGCCAGCTAAAAGTGCTCAAGGAAAGAAAGTAGAAGACCACATTAGGAACAATAAAACTGATCTGAACGTTGAGAATCGTGTTGATTCTAGTATTAGCTCTAGGCGTACTGTAATTAATTCGAATTCTAAAACCAGTTGTGAGATCTGTAATAACTATTTAAATTTTGGTAATCATGATGTGTGTGTTAAGACATGTTTGTATGCTTCTAAAGTATCCCCTGGTTGTCATAATGTTTATTATAATCGTGAAAAATATGTTTGGAAAGCAACAGGAAGGAAGCTTACTAATGTTGGCTATCATTGGAGACCCACTGGAAGAATTATACCAATAGGAAGTCATCGCCCCTTTGCCAAACAGTCTAATCCTAAGTTTCCCAACATTAGGATTTGGAAGAAATCTGGTAGAACTTTTCCTATAGGAACCCAATGTGCTAACCATAAGTCTAGTTCCCCAGCATGTCATGTTATGAGTAAGGTCACTATTAATTCTTCCAATTCTGATGTTTGTGCTAACTAATCGGAACCCACTTTTGGTTGGGGATCCAAGTTTGTCCGTTATCCATATCTGTCTGATTTCAAATGTAGGTCGTACAAATCGCCATGTGGTATGTGGACTCAGGCTGCTCAAAACATATGATGGGGGATCGCTCGCGGCTCAGAAATTTCGTGAAAAAGTTTATCGGGACTGTTAGATTCGGGAATGATCATTTTGGTGCAATAATGGGTTATGGAGATTATGTGGTTGGTGACAGCGTTATCTCTCTGGTATATTATGTAAGGTGTGCCTAAAACTAATTATCTTAGAAGCGTTAGTGCCTCTCAACCTGCCTTATATGACTATAATGTGATGCTTAAGCCCAATCATGAATCCCCTGATGTGTGTGATACAGAAGAGATTGTTGAAATTGAAACAGAAAATAGGAAAAGACATGAGGATAAGATGAAGGATCCCATGTGCATAGCAAATCGTGTTAATATCAAACCCCATAACTACTATGAGCATAACCAATTAACTCTCTTTGTGCCCCAAACTAGGTTAACCCCTGAACAGATTTTTTGGGCTTTAGATGTGGAAAAAATGAAAGCTGAACTTCTTATGGATACCACTCCCCTTAAGTTTGCTAAACCCACGGTGTATCCTCCCAATACACCCATGAACCTAGTTCAGATAGCACTTCCCACTCAATGTAAAACTCTTATTAGCATGTATGTACTGTATCAAATGTTTACGGATTTTGACAAAACGTGTAAAAAGAGGATTACTCCAACGGGAATTACTGAGGGGGAAAGGGGTTTTGAAGTTACAAAAGAATGTTATCTCACAGAAGTCATTCCGTTTTTTAAACAAATCAGAAACCATTTTGAATACATGGAATCGTCCCTTAAACAAGAGATCAATGAAATAAAAGAGGTGTTTAAAAACCAGGAACGTGAAGGAAAACAAACTGTAATGGATCTTCAACATAGTGAAATTGCGAGGAAGAATGCTCTTATCATGAATGATAATTTGATTGCTATGTGCATTGCTCAAGATGTGTTTTATACTGCTACTGATTCTTCTTTAACTGCTTCCCAATTTCATGATATGTCTGTTACTTTAAAGATTTTCCAGAATCGTGTTGTTGAGCTTGAGGGGGAGAATTTAAAACTGCGCCAAAAAATTCAAAAAGATGATCATGATAACATGATCAAGCAATTTTCAAAACTAGAGGTTGATAATCTTAACTTGCAATTAAGATACCAACATCTAGAAGAAAGAATCAGAAATTCAAATGCCAAGACATCTTCGGATGCTCCTGAATTTGATGCATATTTTGAATTAGCCAAAAGGGATGAAAGGATTCAAGCTCACACTAACACGATTCGGAAACTGAAGCTTCAAATTGCACAATCTAAGTCGAATAAATGTGATGTGATTGATAATAAATGTGATGTGTTTGATTCCCAGAAACCTCCGTGTTTAGATTCTCAATATCTTCAACTTCAAAATGTCATTAACGATTTGAAATACGAAAATGATTGTTTTCAAGCTGAAAACTCTAAAATCAAACAACATTACAAAGAGTTACATGATTCGATAAAGATCGTGCGTGATAAAAACAATGAAAAGATAACTTCTTTGCTTAAAGAAAATGAGAATCTAAAGACTCAGGTGAAAGGGAAAACAAAAAGAACTGATGTTGATGCCATTAATATTCCTCTTCCCCTTAGGAATAATGCGTTTGTTCACAATGAGTACCTTAGGTATCTCAAGGATTGCCTAGATATCCTCTGCGAAACTATTGAAGAAGTTAGAATTGTGAGTCCTACAGACATTGGCATCCGTGATGTGTATTATCTCACCAACAGATCATATGAGCTTTTAGATTATGCCATTGGTACATGTCCTAAGGCTGATTGCATGCGTGATAAGTCTAATGATGTTTCCTCTAAGGTTAAGAACAAGCATGTTGCCTTTAAAGTGCCCATAACATCACCAAAACATAACACATCAGATACCAAAAATCAAACAGCAGTTTCTCGTTCTAATGTTCCCATCATTAATTCTACAGGAGTAAAAGCTGTCACTAATGCTAGCGGGTCAAAGTCTAGTTGCAATACAAGGAATGATAGGACTTCGCCAGCTAAAAGTGCTCAAGGAAAGAAAGTAGAAGACCACATTAGGAACAATAAAACTGATCAGAACGTTGTGAATCGTGTTGATTCTAGTATTAGCTCTAGGCGTATTATAATTAATTCGAATTCTAAAACCAGTTGTGAGATCTGTAATAACTCTTTAAATTCTGGTAATCATGATCTGTGTGCTAAGACATGTTGGTATACTTCTAAAGTATCCCCTGGTTGTCATAATGTTTATTATAATCGTGAAAAACATGTTTGGAAAGCTACAGGAAGGAAGTTTACTAATGTTGGCTATCATTTGAGGCCCACTGGTAGAATAATACCAATAGGAAGTCTTCACCCCTTTGCCAAATAGTCTGATCCTAAGTCTCCCAAAAGTAGGATTTGGAAGAAATCTGGTAGAACGTTTCCTATAGGAACCCAATGTGCTATCTGGTTAGGTCGCGGGAGCAAAGTGCAAGCTCAAACCACGGGTATCGTTGTCCCAACGAGCGGTGAAATTGATCTAGTCACTCGAGTCGTGAGTTATGTGAGATGAATGGTTTAAAAGATTTGATTTTGTTTTAATTATACTACAAAAGATTTGCGTAATAGTTTAAATGAAATAAAAGAATACAAGAACAGAAATAAGTTTAACTAGTTTTAAAAGCATTGAACTAAGTAAAGTGAAAAAGAAATGAAAGACTTGGAAAACATTTGAAGTAATAAAAGCTTGAAACTAAAAATGAAAAGACGCAAGACTATAAAAAGAAAAACGACACTAAAAAGGTTTTAAGAAAATTCGGCAGCATAACGTTTAGATTTAAGAAAATAAAAACCTCACTCGAAGAACGATGAGGTGAAATAAAAGTCTAGCTCGACTTAAAAGAAATAAGATTAGATAGGAAAATAGAAAACCATACTAGCAAAATAATGGTTAGATAGGAAAATAGAAAACCATACTAGCAAAATAATGAAAACCATACTAGCAAGAAAACCATACTAGCGAATACCATACTAGCAAGAAAACCATACTAGCAAA
>LBNU01025885.1:2859-29477 GCA_014162995.1 Artemisia annua
AAATGGACCTTTTTATTATTCAGATTCCGATGAGGACCTAGGTGATGGTGAGGTTGTTAATGATGTTAGGAGAGAGGAAGAGGCTTATCCTATTAGGAATGTCGACCCTAGAACAAAAATTGAAAAAGACAGCCTCTTTAACATGCAATTCCCTTGTAAGATTAGATTTAGGAGCTTTGACGCTTACCTTAACTCGTCCTTACCCATGAGCATAATCTCACGCGCTGAATATAATAGAATCATGGTGAATGAGTTAGAATACCAAGGAGATAATATTGTTGCTAGAACTAAAACATTGCACGTGTTTGTTGGGAGCTTTGTTTATTTAGTTGACTTTATGGTTATGGAGAATTTAGGCGAGTTTGTTGATAGTAACTTAACCCAAGTTGTGTTTGGAAAACCCTTCAAAAGGTTAACCAATTTTGACGAAAAACTCATGGAAGGGTTAATTACATTTTCAGACGGGGATGAAGATTTTGTGTATCAAATGCCCCGTGCACACCCTAGGTGTAAGAATTTTTCTATTGAGGGATGTAATAGGCTTCCCCCTCTAGATATGTTGAGTGAGAAGGATGATGGATCTAAACACACACCTTGAGTTAGAGATACTTTGAGTAATGTTGTTAAGCACGCGGAATTTACTTAGCAACACTTAGAAGATTGTTTATGTGATGTATTGTGAGTGAGAACAGTAGTATGTAACACAAAGCTTCAATATTATTAATGATAATAATACGAGTGATCTTAGCTATCACTAGGGTTACACCTTGAAGCTCTCTAGAATAATTCGTACCTTAGACAATGAACTAGGATCTCCTTTTATAGAGCAAGGAGTCCTTTACAAGATAAGTATTAAGCTATCTAAATAGAACATACACAAGATCTATTCTATACTTATCTATACACGAATATATCAGTTATCTAATAAGCAGTGGTAACTATATATACTAGCAGTGGTAATGAGTTTCCACTGCCAGTGCATTCTTCAGCAGTGTCTTCCACAAGCCTATCAGTGGTAACTGTTAGCTTTATTCCCAAGAATCCTCCCCTAAACTTATGATTTCTCTGCAAATCAATAAGTTTCTTCAATCTGCATAAAGTCTTAGGATTTGGGAATTCTTCCAAACATTCACTTCTTCCTCCTTAATTCTTCAACTGCTCTTGAACACTGAGCTTGAATCTTTCTTATCAGTTCTCTAACTTTTTCAGTATCTTCATGGACTCTTAAGCTTGTAGACAACATCACTGTGAAAGTTCCAGCTCTGAGTGGGTATTCTTTCTCAGCAAACATAAATGCATCCACTCCAGCCTTTGTAGAAACATGATGAACTTCACATGAGTCATAATAAGTCCATGTAGTTTCCATACCTCTAGCTTCAAACTTCCAAAAGTTGTCAGTCATATTTGGTTCATAGAGCCTTCTTAGATCAACCCATAACTGCATTTCTTTTACATCTTTCAGACTGCCAGCATCAAATCTTTCTTGAACCAATCTCCACAGTGCATTAAGATCATCTCTGTCACATGCTTTGATAAGTTCTTCAAACTGAATGAATGATGAAGTTTCACCTCCTAGCCTTGTGATTTTCCAACATGGAGCAAAATTGCTAGCAGTGTAAACTTCCCAATCAACAATAGGATGTCTGACTTGCAGTGGGTCAGGATAGAAGTCTTCTTCTTCAATCAATATCATACCAGTCAACTGTTCTTCTGTGAACTCTTCAGATTGAACTTTTGTAGTTTTAGCAATTCTTGTCTTCTTAACTGTCTCAGGTTCACTTTGCTTAATTTTCCTTTTGGAAAATTTTCTTTCTTCAGCTTCTGAACCCATAGGAACAAAATCAAGATCTTGCCTTTTAACTCTATAGTAAGCTCCTTCAATCTGTTCAGGGGTCATTCCTTTGAACTGAATCATCTTCCATCCACCAACATGACAGCAATAAGATTTCATAAAAGATAGAATTTGTGCTTTTGTTGCTTGTCTTGGTTTCTTTTGCCCCTTCTTGACTGTATCAATTGCATATTGAAGTGCTTGTCTATTCTTCATCATGATAAAATCCTTCATCTGAGCATCTCTTTGATCTTCAGTTAAGGTTCTATCAGCTATTAGGTCAATTGCTTTCTTCTTGATTACTGGATCTTTTGCAATTAGGAAAGCAATATCTTCTTCTGTAGGTACAAAAGCAAATTCTGGAGTCTTCTCTCTCAGAATTTTAGGTGGAACAGTGGAAAGTGGATTTACATCCAATGGAGCAGTGGTTTCCATCTTGTCCATCTTCTGAGCCATCATGAAGTCAGCAATCTCTATTTCATCTAACATCTTCTTTCTTGCAACTTCATCTTCTACAAGTTTCCTTGCAACCTCAGCATCATGATCAATTTGAGCTTGAACACTTCTCTTTACCTTCTTTGTTGGTAAATCTTCACTTTGCATTACATCTTTCCCTTTTTCTTTTCTTTTCTTCTCAATTTCTACCTCAGCAGTGGAAACAGTTTGACTGTCAGTGGTAACTGTTTGCTCTGCAGTGGAAATACACACATCAGTGGGAATTGTTGTTGCAGCAGTGGAGAAGACTTGCTCTTGTTCTTGCTCTTCTGTATTAAGCTGCTGTTGTTGTGAAACTTCTGGCTCTGTATCATCAATCATTGGCTCATATGCCAAGTCTTGAATTCCAAAATCTTCTTCAAATTCATCTTCAACAAAATCAATTCTCCTCCCCTCAGTTTTAGCATCTGTTTTCCTCCCCTGTTTGGGAGAATTTCCCAAATCATCAAAGAAATCTTCACTGGGTGAGGATGAAGAAGATAACACCATCTTTGCAGTTCTTTTATTCTTCTGTAACCCCTGTATTGCTTCCTTTAAGGTTTGAATCTCCTGTTTGAGTGTAGTAACATCTTTGGCATGCTGCTCCTTTACATCTGCCAATTCTTGCTGAAGAGATCCAACCTGTGTTGCCAATTTGGTACAAAGTTCCTTCAATTCCAATGGTTGCTCACTGCCCTCATCACTTCCAACTGTGTAACCTGTTGGGAGAGGTGAATCATGGAGCATTGGTTCAGTCTCTTCCCTAGTTGGACTAGGCAAAAGGCTAAAGCCACCACTGCTTGTTCCAACACCAGAAGGATCAGGAACATGCTGTGTTGAGATGAAAGGAGTTGGCTGTTTAGACCTCCTCTCATAAGTTTGAGAAACTGGTGGAGTGTACTCAATATTTGGAACAGTAAGAATGGGTGAGGTTTCAGATTCAATTGGGTTTATTGAATCATCACCCTGTTCTTGTGAAATTTTGGCAAGCATTTGAGGAAAAAGAGGTGTAAAAATCCAATCACCAGGTTTGTCCATGTTTTGAAAAACTTTAGGCTTTAGGTGTCTGATTTTGTAAACTCTGTTATGGGGTTGCAGTGGAAATTCATTTAGCACTGCTTGCACAAACCTTGGGTACATCAAAAATTTAGTTGAACTCTTTACATTGCCCTGCATACTTATAAAAATATATTTGGACCAATTAAAAACTCTATCTTTTGCTAGGCAGACCAAAGGGTAAGCCATTGGTGAACTGAATTGTTCATAAGAGGTTTTCTTAGGGCTAAGGCAATGTAAAAGAGTATGAATTAAAAATCTCCAATGAGGACAAAAACCACTCTTTTTGAAAGTAGCCTTTTTGTCAGTGGTATTGTACCCCATGGAAGAAAGACTTTCCCAAATTTCTGGCATGGGTAATGTGATGATACCATTGAGATCATCCAATTGGAGAACTCTCCTCAAGGATGCCTCAGTAACATCAATAGTTACCCCATCCACTGTGGCTCTAAGAGCATCCACAGATTCATGTGTATCTCTATTTTCAATTGTTATGGAATGAACAGAATTCCAAAACTGTTTGATTTGAGAGATATAGATTGTGGGATTTAAAAGTAAAGCATACCTCACATGTGTGGTGTTAAGAAAATCCACAATCTGATGAAAAAGAGGACCACTCTTGTCGTTTGACTTTTCCAAATTGGCCACTTGGTTGTGCTCATCTGCAAAGGTGATTGAAACCATGGTGTTATTTTGAGAAAAAACAGTTGTGTTAGTATCGAATTGAATGATTAACTTAGCCAATTGAGAAAAAAATATATAAATACTGCTAGGGTTTGAAGTAATGCGCAAGAAAGATTATCTATGGAAAATATTTATCTTAGAAAGATAAATTGGAATTAGGTAAGTAGATAATCTTAAATAAAATTTACCCTATTAATATGGAAAGCATTTAGTTTTCTCAATGGCTAGTAAAATATTTTGTTACTGACACAACAGTTGTAACGGCTAGTTCAACAGTGGTAAAAATTACACTGTCAGTGGAAACTGTGAACTAGCAGTGGAAATTTTTCACAAAAATTTTCAAGAGCAGTGTTAAAAATAAAGATATAAAAATTTGACTGCTCTCTTTATAGTTTTTAGCAAACTACCAGCTACCAACGGATTTGATATGTCTTTACCATGAGTCGTTTGCTATGGACTAGCCAACTCTTAATCATAAAGAATATGGTGAGTTGATGACCATATAGTTTTTGGTAAACTATCAACCATAAACGGATTTGTTAAGTCTTTACCAGTAGCCGTTTGCTCTGGACTAGTTGATTCTTATGTGGATTAGACATGGTGAATCAATAACCATTTGTAGTGTATCTCAGTTATACACCTTTTATGATCAGCTCCCATTCTAAAAACCTGCAATGGTTAGTTTAAAAAAAATTTAGAAAGTATATATCTAAACTTGGTACTAACCAAAGTTACTTATTAACCAAAAACCCCTGTTTGTTCACTTTGTTTTCTAGGAACTCAACATGCAAATTTTCCTCTATCTTTTGGGTTCTAAGGTTGAATACTCTAAAAGCTTTGCTAACCATAGAATACCCAACAAAATACCCTTCATCAGACTTTTCTTCAAATTTACCCAGATGATCAATGGTATTGAGAATAGTAACATGACATCCAAATGGTTTCATGAAATCTAGAATAGGGGGTCTCCCTCTAAATAACTCATAAGGTGTCTTATTCTTTGTTTTCACTACTAAAACCCTGTTTTGTACATAACAAGCAGTGTTAACTGCTTCAGTCCAAAAAGTGATTGGCAATTTTGAATCTGCCAACATGGTTCTAGTAGCCTCTATTAGTGTTCTATTCCTCCTCTCAGCAACACCATTTTGTTGAGGAGTTCTAGCTACACTAAACTCTCTCTTAATACCCTTATCTCTGCAAAAATCATCCATAACTCTATTCTTAAACTTTGTCCCATTGTCACACCTAATGACTTTAACTTTCATATCATTTTGGTTTTCCACTTCTGTGATAAATACCTTAAGAATGCTAGTAGTTTCATCCTTAGTTTTAAGAAAGAAAACCCATGTGAACCTACTAAAGTCATCAGTCACAACAAGACAATATTTCTTGAGATTAATGTTGCTCACAGATGTAGGACCAAACAAGTCCATATGTAACATTTGAAGTGGGTGAGCAATAGAGTTAACCAACTTAGACCTGCAAGAAGCTCTGTGTTTAGTCAGACTCAGAGCATAATACGTAAAACCCTAAACCGATCTCTCTGTGGCGATTTTTTCCTACCCTAACATTCTCAATCGCTAACCTTCAAACTTACCAAAACCTTCGTTCTCTTGCTTCAATCTGTTCTAATCATTGATTTGCATTCGTGTTTATTAATCCTAGTCCAGATTCGGAGTGAGTTTCACCAAGTTTTTGTGGTTTGTTGGATCGATTTTGTTAGGGTTTCGCTAGTTGGATTCTTTTTATAAACTGACCTCTTCTAGTTGGTTTATTGAGGTATATTATTGTTGATCTTTATCCTTAATGATCGACGGTATTATGGCTTGAGGTTGATTTTGGTTCGACTTGCTATAAACCCTAATCGCTAAGATTAGGGTTTTATCTTTTTAGTTTGTATCGCATGCTGCTAGCTGTCTTATTGATTATTGTTTGCTNCTTGTAGTATAAATACTCTCCTAGTTGCAACTAGGAGAGGTGGATGTTCATTTGTAATAAGAAGTGTGTGTGTTTTCCTTCTTTGTCTCTCTAGAAAACACACACATCTCCGGTCTAATTCGAATGGTACTCCTCCATCGAGTTTTAATGTGGCTATGGATTCCCAGAAGCATGGTACTAATGACAGTATGAATCAGAACGCTACTTCTGATCCTAATAAACCCAAGGTTGATACTGCTAGTGGTACTGGAGTGAAGTCGGTTACTTACGCGGGTGCTACTTCTAATGAACCTCAGAAAAACGCGTCTAATTTTTGGAGATTGGAATGTAGCAAAAAGAAGGATGATGTTGACCTTTCAGTTCCAATGAAAGTAGTGGAAGAGGTGAACACGAGGTTTGAGAACACTCTCTANGATTGTGATCAACTATGTTGATCTTTAGTCAGGGGATAAACTTTTGCTCATGCTTTACATTTTGACTTTATCAGAGAGAGACTTGGGCTGATGTAATGTTTCAAATACTTGTGAGGGATAATTTGGTCATAATTTAACTCAACACTCTCACCCACACATACACCACGTACCGTATGATCCTATTGTACAATCTTAAATGGTTTAATTATATATTAAAGTAGCATGCTTGTTTTTGACTTTTGTGTTGTTAAAAGGATGGTACCATGGTAGAAATAGGACATTTTACCAAGCTTAATGACAAAGACACAAATTTGTTTCGAAACTTATTATTATTATTTGTTTTTTAACGATGATTATATTAAAAATAAAATAAAATAAATAAATAAATAAACTCTCTAGCAAAGAGCTGAAAGAGGAATTATAAAAGATTAATTAACCAACAGTTGCAAAATTAAACTTTATGACCTCTATACGAATACAATCAGACAATTCATTTTTTCTCATATGATGAGAATTAGAAGTGATACTATTCCGATACCCCCACAAGATCCATAAAGCCATCGTGGATATTACGTATACACGATTAAATCTAAGTAAACACTATTCTCCACCACTGCTTTTCTCTAAAACAAAACAAAAAATAATACAAAAATATAAGTAGCTTAGAAGTAGTTAATTTGGGTTAGTTGACTAGCAACTAATTCCGCCCTATCCTCCAAAACCAGAGATTTTACTGCTTTCATAAAATATAAAAATACAAAAAGAATCTTCCTCCACCCTTAGACCTAGATTAGAGTAGCCTTTAGCCTAACGAACACTATTCCCTGTGAGAGAACGATCAATCCCCCGGTACTTGCCACTACACTATACTACATCGGTCAGGTACACTGCCTGGTGGGGATTGCAAGCTTCTCGAGATCCCTCGAGAGGTAAAACGTAGTGCGTGTTGCAATCCACGCGCATCAGGCCTTCTGTTAAGAGGTGACAGGATATTTCAACAATAAGTCGGTAGCGCTTATTGTAGCATAGAGCAAAATCATATTGATTACATACATGCTAATTAAAAAGATATCCAAAATGAGTACTGGTTGGGTTTATATGATGCAATCTCAAGGGGTGATCGCGACAAATCCAATGTTGGCATAAGATTTACCTCAATAATAACTCAAATGTATAAGTACATGAAGTATTTTTAATTTTTACCATTAGATTTACCTCAATAACTCCAATTCACTTATTCATATTCAATTAATAAATCCAAATATCAATTTGTTGGTCCGATATTTTTGTGTAAACCATGAGTTGTATGAACAAGAGTTTGAGCAAATGAAAATAACCGATGTTCATTAGAAATAAGAGGATGTTTGCACAATCTTGACTTGAGTCAACTAATAATACCCATTTGTACATTACGATTGCTTAGTCTCACTTAGAAGTTAAGGTGAAGGCTTTACGAGGGATAGTTGCATAATACTATTCCTAGTAATGACAAATGTTACTCCTCTAGTTATGAAGAGGAAGATCCCACCTAGAAGAGGAGGAAGTTTGTAGAGGTGGAATCAATTACTTATCACTACTACTAACCGCCCTTTATATACCAGGGAGATACACTGTTAGTAGTTACAAGAGAATATTTGTTAGACCCGTTTCCCGGGTACAAATAGGCCTCACCCTAGATGAAATTGACCAAGGCTTAACGTGATTAACTAGTTGAACCCGGTAGTCGACCTAATAGTTAACGAATGTGTAACATGGCTTTGGAGGGTATGATGCTTAACTTAAGGGACTAAAGTTGCCCAATATTAAAGTTGTTATAATATGAAGTGTGGCCTAAATATGAAAGAAGAGACTTGAAGGGCTAATTGTGCCAAATGGGCAAAGTTGTGCAAGTATATAGATATTATCTATCCATAAGATTCTGGAGATTTCCATAACATTCAAGGGTGTGAGTGTGTTGTCGGTTTTAGAGAGAAAAGGGAGGGAAGAAGATGAGTCTTGATGGTCTAGGGAGAAGATGATGAAGACACTATGCTTATGGCCATCCCTAGCAATGATCTCCCTGCAAGTAAGTGATATAGTATCTTGAATCTATAAGGTTATAGATTATATGGTAAGTGGGATTTCATCATATGATCAAGGCAAGATCATATGATGATGTAATAAGGGAGTTGGATAAGTTTAATGGGTTATGTAAACCCTTGATCATGGTGTTGATTTATTATGTTGTTAGGTCTTGATTTTAATGATGGAGAATAATGATGATGATGATGGTGATGGAAGATGATGATGAATGATAATAATGATGATGATGTCCTTATTAGGCTTAGCTTGGAGCTAAGGTAAGTAAACCGGTTATAAGATAATGTTATAATGATTTCTATGAATTATGTGTTTATGTGTATTGATATGTTAATGTTAATGTTTGGTTTCGTATAATTGTGTTATGTGAAAGTAAGTATGAGGCTAGTTGTTGTGTTAGTCAAGGTTGGATTAGAAAAGGAATGTTGATGCTTAAATGTAAAGGTACGTGTTAAGAGTTTAATGTTATAATGGATTAAAGGTTATGATGCGTAATGTGTGAATGAATTGTGATGTTATGTTATATCCGCTTTACTTACTAATCATTCTCTTACAGTTTAATGTTCAATATTTTGTAGGCTCTTGTGTTAATGCTATGGCTTGGATTAAGGGTTAAGGTTGGTGATGCAAAGTTAGAAGGTTTTGAGTAAGAAAGTAGGAGCTAGGTAGAATACCGAGTTCGTGGTCAATGTTGATGCCCCAGTGAGTCATTTAAAGGTTATATGGTCATAGTCAAGTGTCAAAGTTATATGGTGATATGTCAAGGCAAGTATGTCTAACGGTTTGTGTTGTAAATGGATTTAAGTGTTTGTAGCTATGGATAAGGGGGTGTTTGGCATAACGTGTAATTATACCCATTTGGGTTGTAAACGAGTCAAATGATTATGGAAACATTTTATTATGTTATGTTAAGAGCTTTGGTTAAGTTTGGTGTGTAAATGAAGTGGTAAAGATGATTTTTTGTGAAAATGGGCCGAAACGGGTTTTGGCACAAAACCCGTTAAATTGTAAAGCACTAATTAGAAGTTCAAACGGTAAATGTTTTTGTATGAAAATGAGTTATGAATGTAATTAGTAAATCTGGAAGTTTTGATGTAATACGGAAGTGGTATAAGTCGGTTTCCGGAAAATGGGTCAAAATATGCAAGTGTGCAGAAATAGGTCTATTTTAGACTGCAAATGGGTCTATTTTAAGGTGCAGGTAAAATTGGTCTATTTTAGACTACAAATGGGTCTATTTTGAGAGTGCATGAAAATGGGTCTCTTTTAGACACAAATGGGTCCATTTTAGGGTGCAAGGAAAATGGGTCTACTTTAGAATAAACAGTGTCCATTTTAGACTAATACCTATGGTAATAGTGTGCGTTAAAGTTGAGTCATTTTCGCGTAAAGTTTCAAATTTTGGTCAACGAGCATGGGGCGTAACAATATTGGTATCTAAATTAGAATCAAACCAGAAGTAAGGTACACGTGCACTTTTGTGGCTAGGGTTACTTGATTGTGTTGACAACTTTTTTACATGCAAGTTGCTTTTCCCTACTCTCGATGAGTCCTTATCTTCCCAAGGGTTTTCCCGCTTTGCCTAATCTCAAATTATTCCCGCCTAAGCGTGTATGAGAACTTCATCCAGATCATTTGATATACTTTAGCAAGTATCTTGAAGTATGCTCTAAGTGTATCTAATCAGTGTAACTAGTTCTTCTGCATGGCTTAAGATGATAAGTCTTTTCAGAGCCCTAGAGACATTTGTCAGTCCTCTTGGTCTCTGTTTGTTTGTATCTTCTTGTACTTCCTCTGCATCAGGTTACAAAGTTTTCATTCGGTTTTTGGATTCGGACTTTCACGAAGCTTATACTGTTTTATCAAGAAGTATACAACATATCTGAGGTGTTATCCTCTTATATGTGAACACTCAGTGAGTCTCTTTGTCAGAACCGCTATTGTGATTTCGATATATGTTAAGTGGTTTTGACTTTGTCTTCCCTGAGGTTGCTCATAAGGTGTATACCTTAGTAAGTCTTAATAGCTGATTGTGATCAACTATGTTGATCTTTAGTCAGGGGATAAACTTTTGCTCATGCTTTACATTTTGACTTTATCAGAGAGAGACTTGGTTCGCTGATTTAAGCAGGTATTTAACTTAGGCTGATGTAATGTTTCAAATACTTGTGAGGGATAATTTGGTCATAATTTAACTCAACACTCTCACCCACACATACACCACGTACCATATGATCCTATTGTACAATCTTAAATGGTTTAATTATATATTAAAGTAGCATGCTTGTTTTTGACTTTTGTGTTGTTAAAAGGATGGTACCATGGTAGAAATAGGACATTTTACCAAGCTTAATGACAAAGACACAAATTTGTTTAGAAACTTATTATTATTATTTGTTTTTTAACGATGATTATATTAAAAATAAAATAAAATAAATAAATAAATAAACTCTCTAGCAAAGAGCTGAAAGAGGAATTATAAGAGATTAATTAACCAACAGTTGCAAAATTAAACTTTATGACCTCTATACGAATACAATCAAACAATTCATTTTTTCTCATATGATGAGAATTAGAAGTGATACTATTCCGATACCCCCACAAGATCCATAAAGCCATCGTGGATATTACGTATACACGATCTTTATAATCCTTAGAAGCTCCCTAATCGTCGAGCCATTGAAGCCAATCGTAACAGGAGACAAATGAAGGCATGGAAACATCGATCCATGCCAATCTACACTTTTGATCCAACATCGATCCAAACACGAATAAGCCGTCATATGCTAGAAGCCGTATCACACCCAAAGAAAATGTGATCATTTGATTCCAAACCCACATTACAAGAGGGGCAATAGACTGAATCTCTAATCCCCGCAAAGATAAATTTAAACGATTTGGTTAATGAAGATATTTATCTTACGGGGTACGATTTTAGACCACCGTACTTGGGCTTAGAGAAGGAAGAAAACAATTATCCACATGCAAGCGAGTAAACATTCACAGAGAACACACCATTATGAGCGCCATTCCAATGCCAAGAATCTGGAAAATCATTCACGTGAACGTGGCCAATTTTCGTCTACAAAATCTCCAAAGATTCTTCATTTCTGCTTTCCAGCCGCTGCCTTTTCCAAGTCCATGTCCAAGTATCATTAGATAACAGGCCAACAAGCATGCAATTTGGATTTGCATCTAAATGAAATTCGTACTCAAAGGCCCATTACCTACAAATTATCCTTACAAAAACGGATAGACTAACCATTACCCACCTTATGACGTAACATATGTAACGGGATAATCTCTTTGGAATGTAACGTAGAGAATAATCTATGACAATCTTTTATGTAATAAAAGAATTACATCATTTCGGAATATTTTTGCAAAACCCTTCATATTGAAAAAAAATTAGACCAATAGGAGAGCTCGATTTTGCCACGTAGGCGAAATCAAGCAATATGATTGGTCAATAGAAAGTCAAAATTAAATTGATTTTGGTCAAACTTAATAAATTGGGTGGAGAAATTTGGTTAAGAAAAAAATACATAAAAATATAGGTGTCAAATTTATAAAAACAAAAACTTAAAAAAAAGAGGAAGTAATTAATAAAATTTTAGTGGTAGAATTTTAAATAAATTATGTAGAGCTAAGTGTAAAATTACAAGTTTCTATGTTTTTAAATAAATTTAGAAAAAACACAAATAACCCCTTACACTTTATACCCTTTATGCTTTATAATATTAACTTTGTTTAAAATTACATGAATATTAGTATTAGTTTTTAGACTTTCATCCATTAAAATTACAAAATTTGGTAAATATGCGAATTAGTTTTAATATTGTTTGTTTTAGACTTTCATCCATTAAAATATTTTTTTAAAATAAGGACTCATGTTATTCTATTTAAAAGTTTAATTTATGCGTACACGTGTTTGAATATTAAATACGGCTAAATTATTAGCAACGGGAATATAAATATCAAATGGTAAGCACGAGTTACTGTGATATGAAAATAAATATATGCAATTCTATTTATAACAACGACTCATGAATTTGTTATTTAAAATTTATATATGAATATCCATGAAAACATTTTAAAAACTTTACGGAGCATATTTTACCATCATTAACGCTCATTATGTACTACTAAACTCGCACATTTTGTAAAACATGATATTAATAGTTAAAGTTAAACAATAACATCAACATCAACCTCAGCATGTCTGTTAGTTAAAAACGTTATACAAAGCTAATTATTAAAAAAAAAAAACAAACACATGGGTTAGATAGTTATTGTTTAATTTAGAAGGTGTTTTCCTTAAATTAAAAAATAAATAAATAAAAAGAGCACGCATCACAATCCTTATTTGATAACAATCACATCCTAAATCAAAAAAAGAAAAACTACGTAGGTGATAACCTAACTTTATTCATTGACGTGATGTTTTATTAAAAAAACGTAATAGTTAGCAGTTGCAAAGGAATTAAGTATGTACATGATAATTATTAAGCAAGAATACATAGTTTTTAATCAGGTAAAAAGAATTGAGTTGGTAATCACGGATGTGAGATACAAACATTCTTATATACTTATAATTTATGTGTTAACCTCTTTTTGCTTTTGGATAGAATCCGAAAGAGACCTCAACAGAACTTTGGCTTATGCCTTATCTAGCTGATAGTTTTTAGTAACTTTTTTTATAGTTTAACTTTTTAATAACTTTTTTTTATAGTTATTATTAAAAACCTACGCAACTCCTCCCTTTGGCGACTTTGGCGACAAACAATACCCTAACATCCTCTATCGTTTTTTCAAACCTTTATTGTTTATTTAATCGTATCCACTATCTTCCTCAAATTAATTTATTAGTTTCAAGGGCTATATCATGGGTCGGTTACATGCTCTAATTGTTTAATCGTTTTTAGGGTTGTTTTTTGCATGTGTTAAATTCAAGATTCAATATTCAATTCTTGGTTGCTTAATTATTTTTTGCGTATTTTGAAGACTTAGACGCTACATGTTCCTTCTTGGTTGCTGTATGTGATTGCTTCGAGTATGAGATCGGGTTTTTTGGATTCGGGAGGAGGCGGTGAAAAGAAAAAAAAGAAAAAAGATGATGGTAGAACTGGTACGATTAACGTCGAGACTGTTAGTTCGTCAATGGAAGGGAATAATGAGATGCTTGGTGGGTTTATTAGTGAAACAAATGTGACAGATGCGTCTACTGTTACCAAAGCTTTGAGGGTCGTTACACCTCAAAGTACTAGTGAATTGAATGTTACCGAGGCTACAACTGGTAGTCGTGAGGGTTATGGGGATTCGTTGCAAGTACCAAGTTCCTCTATAGGAGGTACGAATGTTATGGAGGAGTTTTGGTCGATTAGTGATATGAATGTTCTGAATACTAATGTGGTTACTAGTGTTGTTGGGGAGTCAAGGGCTGCTACGGATGATTACCCTAAACCTTTTGAATTCCCAGCACTTAATGAGACCAATGTTGCTGGTAATAAGGATGCTACAGCCACTATTAGCTTTGGTGAGTTGAGGTCAGCCTCAACAATGAACCTTAATAGTGTCAATTTTAACGTGGATGTTGCAACAGGTTCCTCTAAAGATGTGCCTAAGCAAGTGGAGCCGGTTTCACTTGCCTCTCCTTCAATGGTTAATGATGGTGATGATTGTAATCTTTCTGAAGGTGATGGAGTTAACGTTGCTAAAATGGCTGGAAAACTGAACTTATCTCCCACCAATGACTCACATGGGGCTGCTAACCATGCTCCTAGTACTGAAACGGTTGATACGAATTCACATGGGGTTGTTGGTGTTGATAAGGTTGGCGTGGATGACTTGAAGCAACCGTCTACATCATATGCGAATGCTACTTCTAATGAACCTAAGAAACACATATCTAATTTCCGTAGGCTGGAATGTAGCAAGAAATCAAATGATGTGGATTTATCTGTTCCTATGNTGGAAAACTGAACTTATCTCCCACCAATGACTCACATGGGGCTGCTAACCATGCTCCTAGTACTGAAACGGTTGATACGAATTCACATGGGGTTGTTGGTGTTGATAAGGTTGGCGTGGATGACTTGAAGCAACCGTCTACATCATATGCGAATGCTACTTCTAATGAACCTAAGAAACACATATCTAATTTCCGTAGGCTGGAATGTAGCAAGAAATCAAATGATGTGGATTTATCTGTTCCTATGAAAGTGGTTGAAGAGGTAAACAATAGGTTTGAGAATACGTTGTATGGGTACTTTCTTGGCAAACGCCTTGCTTTTCCGGTTGTTGACTACTATGTACGCAATGCGTGGGCTAAGTATGTGTTACAAAGGGTAATGATGAATGTAAAGGGGTTCTTCTTCTTTAAGTTTAATTCAAAGAAAGGTGTTGATGATGTGCTTGAAAACGGCCCTTGAATGATTAGAAATGTTCCTGTTATTCTTAAACCCTGGACATTGAACACCAATTTGCTTAAAGAGGATTTGACCAACATCCCGGTGTGGGTTAAATTCCATGATGTTCCTCTTGCTATGTTTTCTGATGATGGCCTTAGTCTTCTTGCAACATTGATTGGCACGCCAAAAAGGTTAGATGCTTTTACTAACCAAATGTGCAAGGAATCGTGAGGCCGTAGTAGTTTTGCTAGATGCATGATTGAAGTGAAGTCGGATGAGGTGCTCAGGGAAAGCCTTACTGTTGAGATCCCATTACTTGATGGATCGGGATCGACTATTGAGAAGATAAGGGTTGAATACGAGTGGAAACCTCCTCGATGTGAGAAGTGTAAGATTTTTGGTCATATTATGGTTGAGTGTCCAAAAGTTGTTGTACCTGCTGCTCAGCCTACTAAGCCTGCTAATGACGGTTTCAAGACTGTCACTAAAAAGAAAAAGGGTAAGCAAGGAGGTCCTACAAATCCAGGTCAAGGAGGGTATACTAAACCTGTTGTGGGTAAGCAATTTCAATATCAACCCAAAAAGACTCTTTCTGAACCTAAGAAAGTGGATGAAACTAAGAAGAAGACTTTTGATGTGGCTAGTTCTAGTGGAATGAGGATCTCTACATCAAACCAGTTTGATGCTCTTAATATGGATGATACGGATGCTTTTGGTGTTCCTACTATTGACAACAACAAGGATGTGGATTCTGGTCGTACAATGGAAGTTACTATGGATGAGTCGTTAAACGGTAATGCATCACAAGAACCGCTTGTGAGTGATTCAATGGGAACAAAGGGAGTTGGTTCTACTCCTATATTTGAGAAAATTGGGAAGCTTGAAAAGCTACTTATTGATGGGAAAGCTACTCTTGTAGATGATGATGGTCATCCTGTTCCGTCTACCTCTTCCACTAAGAGGGATAACCCATTTTCAAAGGTGGGTGATGTTGTGGTTTCTGATAGTGATGATGATGAGGTTCTTAACACGTTCGACGAATCAGCAAATCTTTTTGGTGGTGGTCATGAGCGTGAAGATGAGTTTGATGACTATGATGATTATTCGAAGCAAATTTATGACCTTCCTGGGAATTTGGATGCTCTTAATGCCATGTATGGCTTTAATCTCCAAGGTTGTAGGAAGTAGTTTATATTTTGTCAGAGTTTTTTATTATCATGTGGTTAGTGGTTTTGTTTTCTTGTTTAGAAAATAGGAAGTATCTTGTTATGTAAGCTTTTCGCCTATGTAACGGGTTGAGATATGGGATTCACCCATATCCATTGTACTTAAATGATTTTTGGAGTAATATATTTACCGGGTCATTGACCTTTTACCCAAAAAAAACTTTTTTTCATACAAACCAACTTTTAGTAACTTTTTTTATATTTTATTGAAAACTTCTACACTTTAATATTTGTGTTTTTACTATAAACACACTAAGCTATGATAGAAATAGTTGTGAGTTCATGGGTTTTTTAATAAGCTTCTCAGAAAAACTTATAACTTTATCATAAACTTATTGTGTTATGGTAATTGAATAAGCCAATAAGCACCTTTAATAAGCATAACCAAACACCCCTTTAGTTCTAATTTGAAGTTTTCTTATTTGATGTTATAACTAACTTTATTGTTATCCTCACTATAATGCAACATGTAAGTGGTTTTGCAGTTTTATGATCTTATCACACACACTAAAGTGTAATGCAATTTGTTTTGTGCATTTTTTAGAGGAGGATTAAGTATCAACACATGATTGTCATGGAAGGATTTTCTACGCCCACTCAAGGTATGAATGTATAATTAAGTTGAGTTGCTGATTTAGATAATGCATGAATGTATTTTTTTTATGTACCAAAGATGTATTTTAGTGCCTATATGGGAAATTTTATAGTAGGAATTCTTAGCATGTGTCTTTGAATGAATTAATGAAACTTAGCAGGTGTTTGATGTCATTGATAACACTATGGGTATCAACCAACAGTCTAAAATATAGGTGTCTTTTACCTTGATGATTTAGGCCAATTGTAAAGAAAGTTGCACTAAAATGAAAGGTCAGTAAGGATTCAAACAATGCTAAAAGACTTGCGAATGTACTCTTTGTCATTTTTTTCATGCATTTATAATTTACTTATACAAGTAATTATAATTTCCTTATATAGTTCGGTCTCAGAGAAAAATTATTTTTATACATTATACATAAACGTAAGATTAAATTTGAGTTTTACATATTACACCTTTTTTTTTGTTTCTCTTTATATAATAAAGAAGCTATAGTGTAAGCATCTATGCTAATTTGGTAATTGTATGATCAAACATGAGAAGTAAATAGCACAAACTTATGAAAATACAATTTTCCAAACAAAAAGGTACATTAGTAAACATGATATGATGGTTATTCATAATCAAGAAAATGAATCAATGTTTAAAGCTATCTAAATATGCTACATATTTTAATGAAAATATAAGTAAAAGAAATACCACAACACATCTTAAATTGATCGCATGAGTTTGCAAAACGAAAAGCATATATCACTAACATCTCATGCAAGTCAAGTATCATCATGTGATTTTGCTTGAATAATAAAATATAATTTTTAATCCAAAAGCATTCTCCTAAAATAATAGGTGGATTATAACATATATACATATGATTTTGTATTTTTAGTCCGCAAAGTAAAACCAATTCAAACATGTTAAGTGATTCATTTTTTAATCGATAATAATACATAATCAAAACGAAATTTTAAAAACCCTGTGCGTGCATAGGTATTATAACTAGTCTAATAATGACAAGAATTATCGCCGTGATTAAATTACCAACTTCCAAACTTCTGTTTAAAAAATAAATATTAGAATACTTGTTATATATAATGTCGTTATACATTGTAAATAACATTTGTGTTTATTGTTTTTACGATGGGCTCTTGACTAGCCCTTAAGTATCACTTTATTAGATGATCTCGTTCAACTTCAAAGGGGTGTGAAGGTTGTCCTGGACATGCTGACATTTTTGCGTTTTTTTTTGGCGAATCGGCAAAACAAACGCATATTGATTTGAAGATTGTTACGTGTGAGAAAGCAAAGACATGCATATATCCTAACGATGATTACATTTCTACAACCAATGGACTTGAACTTACAAGAAATCACACACAAAATGACACTTATTTAAAAAGTGAAAATTATGCCATGACCCAACATCGAAGTTATTTTGCAAGACCAACTAAAATTCTACTCTCTTGATTTGCTAATGAATGAGCAGTTGAGGTTATGTTTTCTGGAAATATTCAGTTGGGCACTTTAACGCATTTGGTTATATATATGTGAAATAAAAACTTGTTCTTTAGAAAATGGGCTCCATGGAAGGCTGCACCTCATTAAGAGCTTGACTTTTTGGCAAATTGATCATGTTGACGCCCTTTAGTTAATTTGTACTGTGCTACATTTTTTTTTTCCAACTATATTCGCATCCTCCATTCATAATCCGCACTGCAATGGAATGTAAGGCGGGAAATTAAAAAAAAAAAAAAAAANCTCCCGAAATTTTTTTTGCGATGTAGGGGGTATATAGTTTTCGTGTAGAAAAATTTTGGTATATTCGGTTTCGACCCCCCATTTAATTGTGAAATTTCTTTTATACATTAAGCAATAAAAAATTTTAGATCCCGACCCCCCACTGAAAATTTTCTAGCTTCGCCACTGATCCCAGGGACGGACCCACATGGGAGCCGGGTGTGGCACGGGCTACACCCAATTTTAGGTCACGAAATGTAAATTTTTTATAAAATGTGTCTTTTCTGGGCTCGTGCAACACCCAATTTTACCTAATAAATTCTTTATCGGGCAACTTTAGTACTCATGGTCATTAAAAAAAATTGTGCAACACCCTCTTAAAAATCCTGGGTCCGTCCCTGATTTGATCCACATAGGATCCGCGCTTTCCTTTGCCAAGCGAGCGCAAATGAATAGTTTAGAACTCTAGATTTGCTAAGTTAACTAAAGCTGGTCTCAAAGTGCAAAGTGACTTCGATGTTGAGCCATGCCGTAATATTCACCTTGAAAGTCAGTTACTCAGTTTGACATGTGAATGGCTTTGGGCTGAGCCCTCCCATCTTCTATGGATATGGTAGAGGGGTTTAAAACTTTAGTTAGACCCAAGGTTTTCGGTGATAGTCACGAGTTGGGTTTTACGATAAAATAATAAATACTAGTTGTAGTAACTGAAAGTAGAATCCGGATCGATTGAGAAGGTTTTTATTTTGAGAAGATTGAGAAGGTTTTCAAAAGCGATAGATTTTTAACTTTGATTCATGTTTTTCAAGCGTTGAACTCATTCTAATGTGATTAAAATTCAAAATGTGTAAAAAAAAAATTGAGTCAATGTTCAAAATCTCCCGATTTTGCGATATATGTAGAATACTGAATCCTCTGTACGAATTTATTGAATCATCATCATAACTCGATTTTAACAATAATTTGTGAATCAAATTTGTGATTTATAGATTTGATTCACCATAAAATGATGTTTACTTGTGAATCAAATAAAAAAACATGAATCAATTTGCTCAAACGAAGATTTCTCAATCTTCTCAAAATAAAAACCTTCTCAATGGAACCGGATCCACTGAAAGTAAGAGTATAAAACAAGCATTTTTTAACATTTTATTTTCCAGCGAGACAAAAAACCGTAAACTGTCATCGTATACTTCAGATCTAACAAACACGTAGCACATAGACAACTGGATTTTAGACTATAAACAAAAAAAAAAAAAAAAAAAACGTTGGACGATATCATTAAGATAGCGTGTGTGAGTGGGTTTTCATATCGCGTGTGTATGTGTTTAATAGTGAAAGCTACGAGTATCTGTAAATTCTAGGGCAACAACCTCATGCAACAAACAAAAGGCAACCCAAATGGACTAAAACAAAAAATAGCAACCCAAATCACGGCTCAAGCATCTTTTGAATATTATATTTCCCAGTTAGATAAACAGGCGTCGTTTCATGAGCACCATAGCATTATAGTATAATGGGTATATCATAAGTGTTATGATCAAATGACAAGAAAAATTAAAATAAGAAATGTGAGAATAAATCACAATCACACATTTCAGATGCACCTACAGAAGTAAAATAAGTATTATAGTATAATAGGTACTGTCATAAGTGTTATGACCATGGCATAAATTTATATATCGTTTGTCAAACTAAAACTAGCAGGGTACCCGCGCGTTGCAGCGGCGGGTACCCTGAAATAAAACTTTTCGATGAATAATGTATTTTAGTTTATTATGTTCTTTTTAACAATAAATTTACGGATCTCAAGAATTTCGTATAGCCCGTGCCCGTTCGGGCTCGAACCCGTTGGCCCGTGCCTGTTCGGGCTCGAGCCCGTTTGGTCCGCGCCCGTTCGGGCTCAAGCCCATTTGGCCCGTTACCCGTTCGGGCTTGAATATTTGTATAACGTGCTTTATTATTTGTAGTAGTGAAATTTAATGCAGGAATTGTATTTAATTTGGTTGTACAATATGCTTGATAATTTGTATTTCTTATGTAAGGGGTGTTTTAATANCGTGCCTGTTCGGGCTCGAGCCCGTTTGGTCCGCGCCCGTTCGGGCTCAAGCCCATTTGGCCCGTTACCCGTTCGGGCTTGAATATTTGTATAACGTGCTTTATTATTTGTAGTAGTGAAATTTAATGCAGGAATTGTATTTAATTTGGTTGTACAATATGCTTGATAATTTGTATTTCTTATGTAAGGGGTGTTTTAATAACTTTATTAATTATATTTATTGACCAGTTAAATAATTGACTACATTAAATAGCATTAATGTGGTGTTTTGTTGTACACTATGCTTCTTGTCTTGTACGTCTGAATATGTGCATTAAAGTGTTGTACACTATGTTTCTTTTCTTGTAAGTAGTAGTCATTATATTAATTAATAACATTGACCACTTTAATAGCATTAATGTTGTAAGTCTGAAAATTACACCATGCTTATTTTGTTGTATACTATACTTATTTTGTTGTAGATCTAAAAATTGGTTGCAGCTATTGTACATTATGCTTAAATGGTTGTAAGTTTTGGTGAAAGGGTGTTTTTAATAGCATTAATGTTGTTTGATAGAATTTTGGTCTTAAAATGACACCACGCTTTATTTTGTTGTACAATATGCTTACTTTGTTGTAATTTTGAAAATTGGGTGTATTAAAGTGTTGTAAACTATGTTTAATTTTTTGTAAGTCTTGAAATTTTGGAGAGAGAGTTATTCATGCTTTATATGTAGTACTAGACGAGTACCCGTGCATAGCAACGGGATTTTATAACGACAGATATTTTATTGATAAAAAAAAATTTATAGGTTATAAACGAAAAATAATAAAAGTTTGAAGATTTTGTAATTAAACATAATGTCTTGAAACCCGGTTCGACCCAGGTGGTTCAACCGGTTGAACCGTTCCGGTCGAAAAATGGGTCGATTTAAACCGGGTCAACTTGCTAGGTTGGGTCGAAAACGGGTCAAATTAAACCGGGTCAACCCGCCGGGTTTGAAGCGTCCCGGGTCAACCCGGTTTGTGATTTGTATTAATAGTTTCCTTTTGAAATATATGTTTTCAACATTTCCTTTTTTAGTTTCAACTTTTCACTTTTCAGTTTTTCCTTCGGGTACCCTGTGACGATTAACCGGAAAAATAGATCTCGATGAGGCCTGATTCACCAGTTTGTATCGGTTTCAACGGGTCCTCTCTGGTTCGTTTTCGGATGGTTTTTATTGGTTAGCCGAACCGGTGGCGACACCGATTCCCGGTTGAACCCGTTGTTCCCGTCCAGTTTTCAAAACTATATGTACCATCAACTTGTTAGGTTGTATGAAGCTTTGTGTGTTTTATTAATTTGTATAATGTGTATAATAACATGTACTTTTTATTTTAGGGTGTTTAAAAATAACATTAATTAGTGTGTTTAATTATTTCATATGGATTATATTGTAGCTTTTGTATAATAACATGTACTTTTTATTTTAGGGTGTTTAAAAATAACATTAATTAGTGTGTTTAATTATTTCATATGGATTATATTGTAGCTTATTTAAATTGTACATTATGAAAATTTTATTAAAAATAACATTAATTAGTGTGTTTAATTATTTCATATGGATTATATTGTAGCTTTTTTAAATTGTACATTATGAAAATTTTATTGTACTTTTTAGTAAGTGGTTTTTTAATTGGTTGTATTTAATTTGGTAGATATGTTTTTAATTAGTTGTACAATGTGAATAAATTATTGTACTTTTAAGTAATGAGGTGTTTTAATAAGAGTATTAATTACATTATTTTTCTCTCTCATATGACCAAGTGTTGAAAACTCAACTTTTCACTTTGATTGTTTTTCCTTTATATGTAGTATAGATAGATAAGTAGTAGTGTTGAAGTAAACAAGATTTTCCTTTTCATTTTGAAGTGGACTATATTTTGCACCTTTTGAGAAATTATGAATCTATTTTAACAATGATGATATATCTTTCAAAGTTATATATAGATTAAACTTATTTTTGTTTATTTTAATGTCATTATAAAGAAAAATGAAATTAGACACTCTCTCCTTATTACTTACTACAATTGATTCATAGTTCCAAACACTGTTTTCAATAAATTCTTAAGTAAAAGAAAAATAAACTTATTGATTTTTTACCTTTTCACAAAGCTCATCCAATAAATCCAGGCAAACACCTCTAATAAAATTACTAGCCGAGTACTCGTGCGTTGTGACAGTGAGTACCCGTATAATCAAATAACCCATAATAACAGACAATTGAAGCATCACAATCATCTTTATACATTATAGTAATACATGTGCAATGCATCAAAACCAAAAAAGGAGAAAGCAACAATGGTGGTGTTTTGATACATGGTAATACAGATGACACATCGTAGTTGGTGATGATGTGAAGAGAAAAACAATGTCAATTATTAGTATTGCAAAAATGTCGTGGTTGACTTCACCATCTCAAGCAAACATCTCTTTTTTCACCATGTTAACCAATTGTACACAATCACTTTCTAAAATAAATCTATCATCTCTTCATTGTCCTTTTTATACTAAACCAAATAACCTATAATTTAACGTGAATTTAAAATTATGTAAACGGAAATTAATAATGGTTATTTATTTAATTGTATTTAAATATTTTCAGTTACAATCATTTATGTTATTAATTTCACTTTAAAAAAAATACACTTGTTGTCGACATAAGTTTAAATACCAACTAAAAGTGATCACTTGAGCGCTCCTTAAAGTTCCGAGCAACATATATGAAATTTGAAACTAACGAAGATTCTTGAAACCTTGTGACCGGAATTGATGAAACATCTAGATTACACAGATGTGCACCTTGATTGCTGAAAAAGAAAAATGCTTGCAACATTGTTTAATACAAAAAAACACTTATTGTTCTTGATACCACCATTTTTGTTCATGAAGGGGAAAGAGGTATGTCACTGTTGCTCAGCTCGAATAAGAAATCGCAAAACTCATCATTATTTGAGCGAGCCGGTTTTCCATCTAAAGTGATGCCCAATGATGCCCCAAGACTATTCATAGAAACGGATTCATCATCATCAGAATCACCTTGAGATAGTGAACACAATTGATCGCCATCACCTTCTTCATATTAAATCATAAAAAAATACCCAACTTATTTTTTAGCCAATTTAGGTATTTTAGTTAAATATTTAATGATTATCCGTTAAATTTTACATTTTAAGTCTATCGCTGCTGCCACTACCACCAATCATTGTTGCCACCATCAACCCTGCCCACCACCACCACCACCAAGCATCCCATCTACAAACAACCCTACACACCACCACTGCAAATCACAAACCCCGCCCACCATTGCCGCAAACCACCAACCTCAACCAGCACTACCAACCACTATGGTGGTGATGACGACAGTGGGTTAGGTTGGTAATGACAACGGTGTTGGTTAAGGGGTGACAGTGGTTGTGACGACAATGCTGGGTGGTGTTGGGGTAAAACGATGATGGTTCAGTTTGGTGGTGGCGGCGGTGGTTGGTGGTGGTATTGGTGGGTGGGTGTGTGGTGTTGGTGGTGGCGACGATGGTCGGTAGTGATGGTGGGTAGGGTTGGTGGTTTGTGGTGGTGGTGGTGGGTGAGGGTGGTGGTTTGCGGTGGAGGTGGCGGGGTTTGTGGTGGAGGCGGTGTTTGGCAGTGATGATGGTGGCGACAATGATTGGTGGTGGTGGCAGCAACGGTGGACCTAAATTGTAAAACTTAACGGATGATCGTTAAATATTTAACGAAATACCTAAATTGGCTAAAAGAATAAGTTGGGTGCCTTTTTATGCAATAAAATAAAATAAAATAAAAAGTTGCGCAATACCTTAATTGAAAATGACCTTTAACTTGAATATATTTTTGTACCATTTGCTCCAATAAAAAATAATGTAACACAAATAGGCTTCTTTTACTAATGATGATGCAGAGATATAGTTTTTAACCAAACCACTTCGTAACAGTAATAAATTTATTTCAATAGTTAAGTAAGCATTTTTCTTTGTTTGCTCTTTGATGGACATTAAACCTACTCGCGTTAGCTCGTGTTTGTTACGTTTTAATCTTTACGGCGTCGACTTAATGAGAGAACCACTTAGAGCCTGAACCTAGTTCGCCACAGTTAAAACGTAAGAAACCCGCTTAATTATCATATGGAAAAAAGACAAGTCACCCTTTAAGTTATTTCATTACATGGTGATCTTCGGTGTATTTGAAATTTGGAAGACCCAAATACCGGATGGCATAAAATGCCGGCCGGAGCCTCCTACCGGACGGCTAGAATGGTGTATCTGAAAAGGAGAACTCGAACACTAGTTGACTGGTTAAGTGGTGTAACCGTTTGATTTATTTCATTACATACTTTTATTTTCTCATTACAAATTGTTCTTAAATTTCCTTTTCGTACTCTTCTTTTGTGAATTTTTTTCCTCCCGATGTTCTATATTTCTAGCTCAGCCACTGGATACATGCACACACAACAAATTAACGCTACTAAACACTATCACCGCTATACTTGAGCAATCATGTAATTATTTATAAGCCATAAACGGCTTATAACAAAACCTTAGCCCAAAATGTAAAGCTAGGACAAACACCCCCTCAAAATCTAGACCACTCGGTATAGCTCTCAAGGCAGGGTAAGAAAACAATAAAAGAAAAGTAAAGGGGTTAGAATTGTCATTTTGATATCTTGATGGTAGTGATACTGCTGCTATATATATTATAACACAGTTAATCTAATATGTGTTAGGGTTTTGTTCTCCGTCATTTGTAGCTGCTGCCGCCGTCATCACCATGGTTCTCAAGTATGCTCTTTCATTTCCCTTTTTTCTTTATTCTTTCATCATTAACATTGTTTCTTGTTTAGATATTGGTTAGTATTTATGTTTTTTATATTATTAGAAGATGATGATATATGTATTATTTTGCTTAGGATTTGATGTTACATTCTTATTGTTTGTTAGTTTTTGAGGTATTTGACTTGTTGTTAACTGTAAAGTAATGTTTTTTTAAGTAAACCAGTTGATGTAACATTTCCTAGTACTAGTTTTGTGGGTGCCCTTACATTCATTTGATGGTCACAAATGAAAGTATGTTCATAGAAAGTAAAAGCATTGATTGTTAACTAGAATGATAAAACTGTTTTTAATTGGTGCATTTAATTTTTAAAGTATGTGTGATATTTTATATAGCTTGTTTGACACATTTTATAATGTGTTTTTAGGACCGAGCTATGCCGTTTCAGTGGCCAGAAGATTTATCCAGGAAGGGGTATTAGGTTCATTCGATCAGACTCTCAGGTATATGATTTGATTTACATTTAAAGTTTGTTAATTTGGTTTTTGGGTTGTTACATTTAATTATTAATCTTATTGCATAGATTTGCTCATTGTTTCGGCTAATGTTTTTTCCATTGATATCTGAAATAAGTGACTATTGTATTAATGTAGGTGTTCCTGTTCCTGAACTCGAAATGCAAAAGGTACTTCCACAATAAGTTGAAGCCCTCAAAGCTTACATGGACTGCTATGTACCGTAAGCAGCACAAGAAGGTCAGCTAAATTCACTTTACTTGTGCAGTAGTTAGTGTGTTTGGCAATTGAAACTTATTTACTGGTAGTGTGGTAGTGGTCATTTGATATGCATAGATCTCCAAACGACTTTAAATTAACATTGTTTTGTTTTTTGAATTGGTTTTGCAATCATTTTGCATCTTTTATATGAAGATTAGAGCAAAATGTGTTTTAGGTTGAGTCAGCCCATTTTAACGCGGATTTAAATGTACTTGATTTGATCTCAACCAGTTACCCAACGCCATGAGTTTTGTGCACTTAAAAGTTTTTACTGCTGTGCCTGTTGTGTTTCATTCATGTTGGTGATGATCTCACTAATTTTCCACCTTTTCTAACTTTCTGTATTTCTTTACAGGACATTGCTCAAGAAGCAGTGAAGAAGAGACGTCGTGCAACCAAGAAGCCATACTCCCGTGCTATTGTGGGAGCCACTTTGGAAGTTATTCAGAAGAAACGAAGTGAGAAGCCCGAAGTTCGTGATGCTGCTAGGGAGGCTGCTCTTCGGTATGTTAACTTCTTAGATCATACTTTTGTTT
>LBNU01025888.1:4027-22722 GCA_014162995.1 Artemisia annua
TTAGACATGGTGGACTGATAACCATTTGTTGTGTTAGTGCAAAGCACTTACACCAAGTGAAATAATTTTTTTTATTTATTTTTTTGCCAAAACGGGGGTACTAGGGCACTAGAAGGTACACATGTGATCAAATTCGGCTAGAATTTCCCCCTACACTTAGAATTGAATATTGCCCTCAATATTCAAAGTATCGGCACTTAGCCGAAACTTTTGAACGGAAAAAGGTAATACTACTAGCCAAGTGTGGAAACGAAATCTTTTTTCACAAAAAAGCATTTAAAAAGATATCCCTGGATAAACGTTAGTAACAAGATTGGATATTGGGCGGCTAGATTGAAAACAGGCGCATCAATCATCACGATCTAAGGGAAACCTGAAAATAAGAGCAAACAACACACAAGAAGCAAACAAGTAGAGGAAATTCCCCCACACTTAGTGTTAGAAAATAGAAAGAAGTCAGAAACATGGGTGAAAACCCATGTGATGCTAATATTTTTGTTAACCGAGTCTCTAGCTTGACTCGACCCCGAATTCATTGGTCCATGGGGGAGCAAGTGGAAGAGAAAATCTTCATCGGACTTTCATTCAAGATGTTTGGATAAACATTGAATTTAGTGAAAGTTCCACACCGATGAGATACACCCGGCTTGAAATAGCATAAACTATAAGCGGTGATGCCGGGGTCAAAGATGGTATCCTCACTCCCGAAGGAGTGAAGAAGAGAGGAAGTCACCGAGTAGGTGAAGAAAAGAAAGAAAATCATGATAATAATCATGATTAGATCTTCTTCCTCAATATCAGGTTCAGATTCCTGAATTTGGATTTTATCGGTTAAGCTCTGAAGTTTGGAAAGCATTTCATGTAGGAGGGTGGGTAAATTTGTCATCACAATACCAATTCTCATATTTGAGAACTTTTCCCCCCGATCATGATTTTCTTTGCAATCCAAGCAATCATACTCCGGCAGAGTCATGATATGAGTGAGTTCATTGGAGAACTCCTCGTGAAGAGAATTAATCAAATGATGTAAATCTGTGAACTCTTGTTCCGTTGTGGACTCATCACTCTCCTCGATCTGAATATCAAAGATTGGATTATCAGAAATCGAAGTGAATTCAGATTCGAATTCAAACAGAGGATTGGTGAAAGTTGTTTTGAATGTTTTGGAAACAAGGTGATTAACATTCTCTATTGGACTATTGGGATAAGAAGTGAGTGACGGATCATGATGTAAGAGATTTTCAATTTCTCCTAGATCGGCTTCGAAATCAAAGAGACCATCATCAATTCCCGATGGAAGTGGATTGATGTGAGTGAGTTCATCGGAGAACTCCACAAGAAAATGATCAACATCCGAATGAGGAAGTGATGCCTCAACATAGTAAATGTCTCCATAAGATGTACAATCATCGCTAAAATCGGAGAAAGTCTCAAAATGATCTTTTGAACACTCAAGAGGGGACGGGAAATCACACATATGATCAAGAATTCCCTGTGACTCACTTGGGATTGGAACAAGGTTCTCTACACTAGACTTTATGAATTCGTCCGATTCCTTTTCAGGAACAGTGTCAAGATGCTCGTCCCCCATACTTAGAGAGTTAGTGGGAACCTCGGGTGTGATAGCAACAGACTGAGGGAGTTGAGTTTTCATTTGTTCTTCTACTAGTAATTCGAACAGTCTTTTATCCCTGATTTTCCGTGGATGGAATTGCTACTAATGAACTTGATGAACCCTTAAAAAATTGAGAAATATCAAGGGTAACTTCATCATCACTATCATCATCGTCAAGAAGAGCAGCATTGCGAAATATGGCACGTGTTTTAGCTGCTTGTTCTAAGACTAGCAATTCCTCCATGCTTCTTTCGTTTCTAGCTTCTCGTTCTTCTGCAAGTAATTCTGCAATAGATTTCTCACGAGAATTTTGAAACGATGTAGTAGCCAACTCCTCCTTAAGTTCTTTTATTATCTCAAGAGCCTTTAGACAAAGGTCTTGAAAAGTTTCTTGAGGAGTTGCTTGAATCATTTGGTACTGCGGAGGTTGGTTATGATAAGATGTGTCATAATTGCCACAAGGAAGTGGATTCCTTGTTTGACAATCGGAACTGAAGTGTGGACCTCCACAGTACTCACAACAATATGATTGTTGTGACTGATTCTGTGAGTTATGTGGATATTGGTTAAAACCAAATTCATGATTGTTACAAGGAACCTGTTCATAAACAAAATGATTCCTAGTTTGACAATAAGAGCTGTAGTGAGGTCCTCCACAATATTCACACGAATATGTCAGTATCTCATGGTTTAGTGGCTGGTGGAATAAATCAGCTGTGTCATGGTGAAAATAGGGATCCTGGTTATAGACAGACCCGTATCCTGACTCCACCATGCCACAACCGGGACAATTGCCACCGTTATGAGGGCCACCACACCATTGGCAACCCAAATGGTGTGGATACGACATAGGAAAGAATCAAAGGTTTACAGAGGTGTAGGGATGAAGCGTCAAAAGGGTAAGAGGGTAAAGAGGAATATTTTTGGGATTTTTGATAAACATTTTGTAAAACAAAGAAGGAACATATTTTTGGTTCTTTCGAACACAACTCAATTAAAACGAGATCGAGACAAGGAACTTAAACCAATAATCACGAATGAATGGCTTCTTTAGAAAAGGTACACCACTCACAAGGATACAATGGCAAGTTTTAATCTTTTGTTTGGGAACTTATTAATGTTCACACCCCCAGTTGGTAGGTGTTCTGCCTTGGTTCTCGGCGGTTATTTTTTTTATGTTTATTTTATTTAACAAGAAAAACGGAAAATGTTTTTGTATTTTTTATATGATAAATATATATACAAAAGAAAAGGAAAATATTTTTGTGTTTTATAATTTTTGAAAGCGATAACTTCTTGACGAAGGATCTACAAGTCACTAATTGTTAAAACCTTAACGATATTGTCGCAACACAACCTCCCCGGCAGCGGCGCCAAAATTTTGATTCGTGCAGAATGCGCGTATCAAATAAATATACTAAGTAGACGTGAGTGGAATTTACTAATTAACCTTTAGGAAAAGGTTAACTTGAAAAAACTCGTGAATACAATATATATATATNCTATACATATATATATATATATATATATATATATATATATATATATATATATATATATATATATATATATATATATATATATATATATATATATATATATATATATATATATATATATATATATATATATATATATATATATATATATATATATATATATATATATATATATATATATATATATATATATATATATATATATATATATATATATATATATATATATATGTGTGTGTGTGTGTGTGTGTGTATATATGTGATACCGGGAAGTGATTTCCCGGGTCGTGTCCCAACGAGGTGTGAATTGACAAGATCGGTTAAGATTCGGGATTAAAATGCTCGTAATGATGATTGAGAGAGTTATTTGGTGTTGTGGTATGTTAAAGTTACGGGAATTAATAATTAACGAACAAAAATTGAAATAAAAGCAACCTAAAAGGGAAATTGAACAAGGCAAGGCTAGGGAAATCCTAAAAAACTACGGGAAACATTATAGGAAAAGCGGGGAATCCTAAAACGTATCCTAAGTAAAAAACGTGACGTTTATTAAAAATAAACGTCGATGCGCAAATTAAAACGTGAATTTTAAACTACGCTAGTCCTACGGGTGTAAAAATGACTTTTCTACGATTCTAATGATAAAAGAAAATTTTAGAAAAAAGAAAATTGAAAATTTAATAAAAATTCTATTTATTATGATTTAAAAACTAATTATCACTAATTAAATTCTAATGGATACTAAAACTATTTAATTAATTCTGAAATTTTTTTAACAAATTCTACAAGATATTACTGATCTAAGAAAATTACTAGGAGGGGGGCACAATACAAAAATAAGCAGAAATAAGCACATATAAAAGCTGAAATGTGAATATTAAGCTAAACAGGCAATAACACTATAAATATAAAAATTGCAAACTGTAACACAAACATAGCAATAGAGCATTTGGTATGGGGGTGTTTGTTGTGTCTGTTCAATGTTGCCAAGAGGTCACAGGTTCGAGCCCTGTGGGCTGTGACCCTCTTTTTGAAAAACATTTTTTTAAAAACCATTTTTTTTGCACAAACTGATAAAACACCTAAGCATAAGCAATTTTCATAACTAACACTTCTTACCAAAGTCAACCAATAATCAGATTTAAAGGGCAAATTGCAACAGTGGACATATAGGCTAGAAAGAAAAAAAGGAAATTTGCAAATTCCAAAAGCTACTAACAAGCTTTTACAAACTAAACTATGGGAGGAGTAGGCAAACGGCAACTAAGGGGAGTCCTAAAAAGCACTAAGGTATAGATAATAAGCAGTAGCAAAGCCTAAGAACATAAAATAAGCTAAGAGTTACCTAAGGGACTGCAGAAACAATGGCTACGGGGGCTACTTTGGGGCCTGAAAAAGCTTGTGCCAAACACCCCGATATAGGGTCTGTTGTGATTTTTTGAGAAGGAAATGCAAAATTTTGATTTGGACCTTGAAAGTGAGAGTTGAAATTAGTTACATAGAGACTACCTAAGCACTAATGAACATGAATAAGCACTTAAGTAAATGAAATCAGTAATGCTACAGTAACACAAATGAAAAGAAATAAACTTGAGCAATGAGATTAAACTTTGAAAATTTTCATTGAAATAAGAAAGAGGAGTACATTAAACTTAAACTTAAAATTAAAAACTAAAATTCTATGCTTAAAAAACCTACTCCCCTCAAGGCTTAGAAGCTTTTCTATTTTATACTAAAAGCTAAAGGTCTTCTTTTCTTGTCTGCTTCTGGATTTGCTTCTTTTGTGAGAGTAAACATTGGACCAAGCTTTGTGTTTCTTTAAGCATCAATCACAGCCATAGGATTGGCTTGGGTACCAATCTTGTCTTTTCAGCCATCGGATCAAATTAGAGTAGACGGATTGGTGACATGGAGATGGTATCATGTGAAGGGCACTTTTGGAGAAGGTGAAAGGGGAGCTTTTGAGGCAGGATAGTGGAGGTGGAGTGTTACAGGAAAAAGGGCTATGGAGGGGGAGGTTTATTTGGCGGGTAAAAGGGATGGGAGGAAGGAGGAAGGGGTTGACTGGGTTGACCGAGGGGAATAAATAACGGGGTGGGATTTGGTTTATGTTGAGATGGGCTTGAGGTGATTTAGTTATAGGTTGGGTTGATTAGTGGTTTAATGGGTATATGTTTAGGATTAAGGAAATGGTTTAGTGTTTAATTAAAACTTATTTTGTAAAAATCTTTTTTTTTTAATAAATAAATATATAAATGAAACTTAAATGAAAAAGATAAAATTCAAAAAGAAAATATTTTTTGTTAAAATAAAAAGGTTTTTTGACAAAATGTTTTTGAGGATTTATTTTTGAAAATGGAAATTAGGATTGATTTTTGAACTTGGTTTTGTGTTTTGATTGTGAAATTGGGTTTTGGGGTAAAAAGGGTAATTTGGTGTCGGGTTGAGGGGTAAAATGGTAATTTGGCTTAGTTCAAGGGTGTAAAGGGTAATTTTGNAGGTAATAGGGGCCCTCGAGTAAGCAGGAATTTGCCAGTTCCTACCTTCTCGAATATAGTGCATTTGGTTACCATTTCAGGCTAACTTCAAATGGGGTGTCCGGTTCCAATAGATCTATTCACTATATTCGCGCTCACTTCGCAAAGTGACTACGGGTTCATGATATGAGGGACTTATGGCAAGCAGGTAACTTAGGCAATATCAATTAGGATAGCATACAGAAAATACTTGTGTTCAGTTTTATAGCATGTATCTCCCCACGGGATTTGTAAACATAGAAAAATGTGGGACTATGGACTCACCTCAGCGATAGTAGAATCCGGTAAACAAAGTAGTCAAATGGTATGTAGCTCCAACACGTGACCTAGATTAGTATGGCACAGTTTAGTTAATGGTTCCAGTTTAAGACTCGTTTGAAACACAAATAAGTATAAAAGTTTTCAAAACGTTGTCGTTAAAGTTTCTTGTGTGGCAGTGCTAACGTTTGCAATTTATTCAAATAGCACTCGGGAAGGATTGGATTTTTGGAGAAATATAATAAACGGTAGATTTGGGGGTCGAATAGATTTGTGGTCCGAAAGCTGTCAATTGGCGAAGTGCGGAGAGATGAGTTAGTCGTTGACGAAAATGAAACGAAAGAAAAAAAGAAAATATCACTTGGTTGTCAAATATGTGTATACGTATTATATATATAAAGAGAATATTGTACGGTAATTATATTTAAATGAGTCAATAGTTGTTTATATACATATATTAAAATAAATATCATGAATGTTTTAAAATATTTATCGTCCGTTTAAAATATGTATGGTTTTATAAATTTTATATGTTGTTTGAACATATTTCTATAATTTACCGAGTTATATGTGTCGTTATATATATATTTAACGTGTTTATTTAGTTGTAGTGAATTAGAAAATATTTTAAAGTTTGATTCTTGCTAACTTTCAAAATGTATATGTATAGTTTTGGTTTTAAAATGTTTGTAGATAGTTTCTAGTTTTTATTGTTGATGACGTAGTTTGTTACATGAAATAGTCGTGAACTCGTGGTCGAGTGTTATAACATTAAGTCGATATAAGTCGTGAAGAGTCGGGATTTGAACGAGAATAACAACGTACATATGTTGCGTTCCTGGCGGTTACAAAGGGAACCAGTGGGTTCGGCCCAACTTATAACAAAACAATTTTCACATGGTCAATTGGGTTTGAGAGTCAAGAAAACAAATTGGGCTAAGAGAATATTATGCCAAGGTCGCTTGGGCTTGAGCCCCTTTTTGGATAACTAAGAAACCCAAAGCTGGGGAAACAATAAAACAATGAAAGAGTGTAGGTTGACCAAGTTTTGGTGAGAAGAATGCACGACAAAAAGGCAAGGGATTCAGCTTGGTTATGGCTCAACCAGGGGTTCAATCCCAAGCAAAACCATGTGTACACGACACACACCTAGCTGCCAAGTTTGACATAGCGCAAGGTCATCCTAACTAGTCTAACGACTCAATTTAGGTGCCCTCAACTACTAAAGCTTGAGCAAAGAAGGCAAGTAAAAACGAAACGAAACCTAACCAGGACTAAAACACCCATTTGCTTTCCTAGACGCAGGTGGCAAAACTTAAATGAATCCTCCATATCAAAACCCAGACATACTCAATGTCGAAACTAACATTATATTACCAAAACTTTTAGCAAAATTCACCACTGTGGTGTGACCACAGTGGGTTTCGACTTGCGACCTAACCAGCACTAACATGGTTAATGACCAAATCAGTTATAGCATATGACTCGACATGACTCAAACATATCAAACGCAGGACAACCTTACGCCTAAGTGATTATTAACGCGAGATCAACATGAGTATACCCAAGTGGGTTCGACTATGCATAGCGTCACACCAAGTCACGAAACAGAGTTTAACTATAAGTCTTAAGCCATTTGTTTATCGCTTTGTTTTAGAAAGGACTTGCTACCACACAAGATTTTTAACAAACAGGTTCCCATCATTAAAGTTTATTCATGGTTTCAATCCATTAAACCAAAGTCAATACTTAACAAAACCGATTTCACAACACAGCCACAGGTTTGATTTATCACCAAGACTATTATCAAGAGTCCGGTTATTCAATTTTTATAAGCAACAAACAAACTAACCTATACACATGACTGATTAAGCATTCGAATGAAATCAAAATAACAAGAAGGATTCTAAAACCTTACAACAACGAAAGACCGAACAAATCGAACAGAATCTGAAACCCGAATCCGTCTTCAAGCAAACCCACCTCTTGATTGGTATTATTCCTCTTTAGCCCTTAATTAGGAAACTGTTTGTGAGTGTTTGGAGAGTGTGTGGGTTCGCTTGTGGATTCGCCGATTTTATAACGAGAATAAAATAGAGGGTTTGACCGATCCTTTTGGTGGTTTGATTATGGTGCCGCCTATTATGAGGTAATATATCCATCTTCTTCAGTTACCGAGGAGGTCTCGTGACTCTGGGGATAATAAAGTGAGGCGGCAGAAACAATAGATGTAGCTTGTGTCCTTTTCCATTCTCGATTGACCCGACCATGGAGGTAGTAGATTAGGGTTATTACAGGATTTGGGAAAGTTGGGTTTTTGAGATGAGAAAGGGTGTGGCTGGCGTGCAAGAAGAAGAAGAGAGGAGGGAGGAGCGTTCCTTGGGAAAGAGTTAAGCAGGTGACGACAAAAGGGAAAAAAAAAGAAATTATAAATAGGGTGTGGGGAAGCTTTGTGATAGGAGTTTATATACAAAAAAAATATATGTGTTAAATATTTATACATATTGTATTATTATGATACCGGGTATAACAAGTCCCGTCAAATTAAACATGACGTGTAGTTTTCGACTTGGTAATTTTATAAAATAACATTTTCGAGGATACGTGAACGAAATGAAACCGAGATAGAATTATTGGTCTCCGAATAGTTTGTTATTTATTTGCTTCATGCCATACTAAGTTAGAGTCGGTGCACGTGTGGCTTTCAGAAATTTAGTGATAAGGTCTACATCGCATAAAATAATTTATGACTAGAAATTTTTAGTTTATACCGGGGAACAAATTTAGGATCAAGTAAATAACCATTATAACCTTAGCTTTGAATAAATTTCAGTTTACAATGCTTAATCATTCGAGAAAAAGTGCGGGGGCTACAGTTTGTTTTCCCAAGCTCACTCCTACGTCACATCCCGGGATTGACTTTAATTTTTCTTTTTTACTTTTCTTCAAATTTCTTCAAAAATGTGTCGAGTCGATCCGGTAATGCTCCGTTAAGCTCCGTTTTCCCATCCAAGCTCCGTTTTGCTCACATTTGCCTTGTTTTCAATCCTTTTGTACTTGAAATACACAAGAACACACTCCAAGGATATTTGTAACATTGGTGTTTTTGGTTGTTTTGGCTCGTAAAATGAAGTAAAAGGTATGTGTAAAAAGGCACATATCATACTGAATGATGATCTATTTACAATTATCCGGTTTTTTTTTTTGTGTTTTTGTTGCTTTTTTTGCTTAATGACATTGATGTTAGATGTTTGGTCCTTGGTGAAACAGTGTAAACATACAAGGTTCTTAGTATTCGTCTCTTACAACGTGTTATGGTTACCATAAAGTGTATGGATACATTTATAAGTATCCCAAAATTCAAATTCAAAAAGTGTAGTATCCAAATTGGGTAAAGTTGCTTATCAATGGGTAAATCTAGATCTCATAAACATATCAAATGCTCTAATTGCCAAACCGTTGGAAATAATAAGAGAAGGTGTCACAAGAAACAAGTTCCACAACCCCCAAAGGAATATAACATACGAGGAATAAAAAGGCATTTTGATGGCAGAAGGCAGCATGTATGCAAATATTTAGCATATGATTGAAATACCGAAGTATTGTGTTTACATTGGATATGATGTATGCACATATTAATATTTCTTTTCAGTGGATGGATGAAGAGGAGATAAGGAAGAGTATGGAACAAGAGTTTCTTGAATCTCTGTTTTTGCAAGAAGATGAACAAAAAAGGTTGGAACAAGAAGAAGAACAGTTAAGGCTAGATGAAGAAGCATTGCAGCAGGTTTTGGATGAGGAGAGAATGTACAAACAACTTGAACATGAAAGAGCAAGACAAGAAGCAATAGAGGAAGCAACCGAAGAGGCAGATTTTTGGAGAGACTATGGACTGGATGTAGTTTACACCATGTTTATTGACAAAAAATTATTGTCTTAAATGGATTTAGTTGTTTGACCTAAATGGTCCTAGTATGCAATAGTCAAAATATTTAAAATCTGGAAGTGTTGGGTCAAGTAATGTACGCATTTATGTTCATTTTAATGTATATCTACTTTTGTTCAACAACCACATTGTACCATATTATTTCCATTATTATTTGCCTATGAATTGCATTATATAAGACCCCAAGTATCATCAACCCTTTATTATATCAATTGTTTTTCACCACGGATGCACAAAATGGTTGTCAAATGGTTTGCCTTGACTGTTGGGTTGAAAGTGAAAACAGGGCTGGCTTGGCCTTTATGGCAAGGCGTCCACCTTATACTCATTTCATGTGGTATATTTGTCNGTACCATATTATTTCCATTATTATTTGCCTATGAATTGCATTATATAAGACCCCAAGTATCATCAACCCTTTATTATATCAATTGTTTTTCACCACGGATGCACAAAATGGTTGTCAAATGGTTTGCCTTGACTGTTGGGTTGAAAGTGAAAACAGGGCTGGCTTGGCCTTTATGGCAAGGCGTCCACCTTATACTCATTTCATGTGGTATATTTGTCCAAGCTGCCTTGAAAGGCTTGGAACCCCAGCTTATACTAGTAGAGGTGGTATTACAAGGGAAAACGCAACTACAACGGGTAGTACTGGATATGTAATTGGCTTACATATTAGTGCATCTACTAGAGTTGGTGCATACTTGGGCAGTGGTGATGAAGAAAGTAAAGCAACTACAACTCAAACATCAAGTGGAGTTTGCCAAAGTCAAGGACCAAGTGAAGAACATGCTACTCAAAAACCAAGTGAAGAATCTGCAAGTCAAGCACCTAATGAAGCACCTGCAACTCATAAACCAAGTGATTCACCGCTACTCAATTAACCAAGTGACTCACCTACAAGGAATGCTATGTAGTCTTTCAGTAATAAATTAAATTTCACTCATATGTTGTAATTCATATGTTATAACAATAGATACACCCTTTTTGAGTCTATCCTTTCGTTTTTTGCCCATATTATTATTGTTTCGATAAAGGCGTTTCGTCCAAAACAATTGTAGTGGAATTTTTCTTTAAGAAAGTCCGCGAAGATCGATTGGCCTAACATCATTATTAAATATCTTTTTGTGACAGGCACCGATGAAGGAAGTCGCTTCTGATCCACCGCCATTAGCACTCAACGTCTTCAATTCCACATACTCATACTTGTATGATTCATCCTCATCAAGTTCAAATCAAAAATTCAAGAAATGGAATTCAAGACAAAGAACTATGTCAATCTCAAGAATGTCAAGAACAAGTTCAAAGAATAAATGAGGAAAGACATAAGAACCAATATTAAAGACCTACAAGTGGTATGAGTATGTTGGTGAGGACGAAATAATAACACTTGAAGATGTTGATCGAAGGCAAGAAAGGAAAGAGATTTTACTAAAGATCACAAAGCATGAAAGGAACGAATAATTAAGCAATTCTATTACAACGCACAAGGTTCAAGCTCAAGGAAACGAAGACTACATGACCAAGTCATGAAGAAGCATCTTTGAAGAATGACCACCCCTTAGGAGAAGATTTTTAGCTTGTAAAGTGATGGTCATTCTTAGCCTAGGAACCTTGTAATTCATAATACATAATGTAATAGATTGGAATGGACTAGGACTTAGTTTAAACATAAAACCCAGTACACTACTCCATGAACCAAGGCCCATGAAAGCCCAAAACCGATCCAAGCTAGTGGAAACAGTATAACACTCCTCATTTGTGAGTGTGTGTGAGACCATTTCATTCTAACAAGATTTACCTAGCTCTCACCTGCTCTTTCTCTCTCTAATCTCTTCTTCATCTCTAAACTCGTTGTCTCGTTGATAGACATTTATATATTTTTTATTCGATTACAAGATGAAAAATATATATATAAAAAAAAAAGTTAATAATAAAAAGTGAACCTAAAGGAATGAAAATGATAGTTCTTGGCATAAGGAGTCATTTCATTGTACAATTGTAAACAAACAAGATTTTTCACTCTATTGTAATAATTCTCACTTTGATTACAACGTACCAAACACTGCGCAAGACACTAAGTACCAATGAATCACTAACCATTGGACAATAAAACAAACAATTATTACTTTGCAATTCAGAGTGTGATCAACAATCTCCACAGATTTCCCACTAAATCAAATTCTAAATGCATAGAAACAAATGAAAAACTTCAAAGACACATAATAATCGGTTTCCCTTTTTTTCATTTTTTTTTTATTTTTTTTTTATTTATTTATTATTCTATTTTATTTTATTTTATTTTATATAAATCTAAGAAATTTAAAGTCCAAATGATTTGCTATCTCTTCAACTAATTTATAAAGCCTAAACAGCTGTAAAGACTTGGAATTGGATCGAGAAGCAAACAAGTCAAAATCAAACGCGTTTTTATGTGTTGTTAGCGCACAATGGCAGTTCCCCGCCCGCTTAAAAAAAGTAGTCCTTTAGTCTTTCTAGTTTGATGGCCAAATAATAAATGTCACTTGGCAATTGACCCGAAAAAACATAGCCACATCACACCAAATGAGACCTAAAAGTACTTGTAAACTACCTAAATGGATGAATGTCAAACATGCACTAACGAGCAATGTTTAGTGGCAAATAAGGGTGGTTAAAGAGACTAGCGGCAAGTTTACTCTTAAGAATATATAGGATTGCAAATTTACTCTAACCATCGGTGATATCTACCAAATCGAGTTTAGATCAGAGTCCAAAGTATAGGGAAAACACAGAAGTAGTCTACAACATATCTTATTTATCATATTACTTCTCTCTTCCTCCAAACAATAGCATCTCTCCATTATCTTACACACTTTTTATTTATAACATACATATTATATTACTCTAGTGAAAACAGTAAACCTTAGGCTTCTTCAGCGTCACTTGAACTTGGACGAGTATCAATGTAAAATTCTGAATCAAGTCCGTCAATGATCCTTCCTCTGTCCATAAAACACAAAGTTATGCTCAAAAGAACAAAAATAAATAAGCTTAATTAAGGCATACCTTTCCAGAACAAATTTGCCTTCTTTATACTTCTGGGATTGCTCATGTGCAGTCTCCTGTTTATAAAAATCATACAGCATGAAACTTGTTAATCTTTAACGTTCTACTAACACTTGAGTGGAGAGGGGAGGAGAGCGTACATATTTCCAGCCAACAATTTGTCCACAGCATACACAATATATATCTGTAACAGTATGCAATCCTGAAAGCATCATCCGCTCCTCAATCGGTCCAGCAGTCACATTCACCCTATATACAAAATACTTGCACTATAGTGACTCACATAGTTACCTTGATAGGACAAGGTCACTGAAAAACTTTCTAACAAGTAAATAAATAATGCTCTTTCTATCACACCAAATTTGAGAAAGAAATGTTTTTTGGTCCCTTTGCTATGTGGAAAAACTGTAATATTTTCGCCATTCTATTCCCTATCCATGCTTCCCTTTCAAGGCTTACTTGTGTGACATAAGTAAATACAACTCTACCTTTTCGATTGTTAGTAGAGCATATATCTTCCTCTTAATTGTATGTGAGCCTGATTTGCCTACTTGCAACTCCACTGCAAATAGGTGGGAAGATGGAGTTCAATCACTCATCGTTTTAAAGAACCTTTTTATCAGAAGAAGATATAATAAGAGCTAACTAGTATCATAAATCTAATTTCGTGCTAGATCATTTCAGCACTATTAAGTGATAGACATAAATACTGAACACTGTAGATGCAGAAAAGTGTGCTCACAAAAGCGTACAACTTTATAGAGAACAAATAAGCTTAGATGATTATGTGATACTGTAAATCCTTGACCAAAATTTAGGTGATATAGATCCTTTACTGAAAAGATGATAGAGTGATAGTTACTTCTTCACAAAATAATTAAGCTCCTTGCCCAGTATGCAAAAGTTACAAATCATGTATTGTTGTGGGTTGTGAATTACTACATATTGCTATTATCAGGTTTGTCACATCCAGTCAAAAAACATCTCAGAAGACCATGTGATAACATGCCATAGTTGGATAGTTCTATAGAGATGAAACAGTAATGCAGGATTAAATAAGATTAGCATTCCATAAAAGTAGATAGGTCCTTTTGAAAAGCTTGGGGATTAAGTTAGAGAACACTTATATTAATAATGATTATTAGTTAACCGCAACTAATTTAGACAACTTTAATCATAATGGCTTAAAACTATCACTACAATATTGTGTTGCACACATCTTCTAGTGATGGGGCTTTGGTATATCTTAGCACAATCCTTGTACTTATGTTAATACTTAAGAATTATATATGTTTCATTCTCCTCCCACACTTGTCCTTCATGGATCAACAGGGTTAATCATTTGGGATGGAGCGGGTATATCTTTTCTCATAGCAAAATAAGTAACAAAAGCTTGATCTAACAGTCAACCATCTTCCGAAACATCTAAAAGTTGTATCTACTCTAATCCATATATGAAGTTTGAACAACTTACACGTTGCTGAACAGGTAAGCTTTTCCTCTGCGGCAATGAAAACCCTGATTACATAAAAAATGAGCCAGAAAAAACGCATCAACATAAGCTTGATAACAGTTTTGAATTCATATCGTCTCTTTCAATGATTTAATTCAAAATACAATCTTTCCATTTCAGATTGTCCTTATAATTACCACATTTCCTGCTCTACCCACAATCACACTCATCAAACTATACCTACAAAAATATGAACACTAACTCAAAACTGCCCTAACCATAAGTCATTAAAATGCGCCGAAAATTCACAAACATTAGTACAAAGTAAATCTCCCAAATTTCAATCACAGCACCATATTTTTACCTTAACTAGATAGTTTCTAAACATATGAACAACACAATTGCTATTACCAAAAATGAAAAATTACACCAGCAAACAAAAACTAAATATCTATAATTTTTAGTTTTGTTTGTATTATTACAACCGTCATACTGCTTGTAAAACATGGACTATTTAAATCACTTTTTGAGCCTGGGCTTTGAGTCTTTGTAGAGGCCCAGTTTGTGAAAATGGGTCAATAAGTTTTATCATATAAAGTACCCGGTATCAAAAAGACATAAACTTTATTATAAAAACAATGAGCCTAAAATAAAAACCAACCCTTGTGAGTTGTGACTAGGCCAAAGCACGCAGACCTCAAAACCGGCCAGCTTACGGGCCAGGCCTCTCTCTGACCTGATAACTAGTATCAGGACTGACCGAAAACCGACCAAACTAAAGGACCAGCAGTCCGGTCTTGGTCCAACTTTTTTCTTATTTCGGTCTCGGTCCGATCCGGTCCAGTCTCATGTACAAACCGACCAATAATACCTTCGACCGGACCGACCGAAGGACCGGCCTGGACCAACCCGGACCAGACCGAAAACATCGGCCCGGTCCTCAGCCCATAGTTTTGGTCTAATTTGGTCTCGGTCCGGTCTGGTCCGGTCTTATACCGATGCTCAGCCCAACTTGTTACACATAAACCCACGAGGTGATCACATAAAGAAAAATATCCAAACACCCCATCAGCGACTCATGCTACTAGGGATGTTCATCGTTTCGGTTTTTGAGTTTACAGGTATTCGGGTTTATTTGAAAAGTTTTAAAACTAAAACCAAAATCAAACCAACCAATTGTAGAACGGATAAAGCCAAATCATACATCAAATTAGAATTCGGTTAGATTTCGGTTAAAACCAAGAAAACGAAATTCAAGTAAACTTCATAATGTAATCACGAAGTCATACGTAAAGACCTAAAGTTCGAATAAGATTAACAAATTATATGTTTTATAAAGTGATCAAGTAAATTAACAAAACAGAAGTTTAAAAACAAAAAAGTTTCACAACCTAACGAAAGTAAATTATTGGTAGTGGTGGATGATACGGCATAGGTGCTAGATTATTCATCTTTTTTTATTTTTTTTTATTTATTTATTTTTTTTTTTTTGAACGGCGGGTTAGTTGTTAGATGTTAGTTGTTAGTTGTTGGCTCGAGTTAGTGTCGCATCCTCGGGCAGAGATTCCAACCCCGAGCCTCTCCTTAGGGGATAACCCCACTCCTATTTCCGATTCGCCTGATATCATTAGAGCTTGTGGTTCTCAAGTGAGGACTTCCCGGTCGGTCACCCAAACCGGTACTACTCTCACTTAGGCTTGCTTAACTACTTAAGTTAATTCAGTCTTTTTTTATTAATGGATCGCGTACGAAATAATTGTAGGAGTATAAACGAAATTTTTAGGCATCAAGTAAGTTAATTCAGTCTCAAGGACATATATCAGAATGCTTGATTTTAGGATCTTGTTTTTTTAGCTTTAAAATATTTTGACCCTTTAAGATTGATAGCTAGAATGATAATGTAGAAACTATATGTATAATTTGATTTTTTTTTTTCTTTGGGATGTGGGATATTCGGTCTTTTTGGTTTGGTTTGATTAAATTGTATCAAACCATACACCAAATCAAATACTGGTTTAATACTTCGATTTGGTTTCAAACTAAACCATACACCAATTAAAAAATTCGGCTAAATTTTATTCGGTTTCAGCCTAGTTTATTTTCCGGTTATTCGGTGTCATATCAAACACTAATCACCCCTACATGTTACAACCATGAGCCCTAAAAAAGAAAAATGTACGCGAAAAATAAGTATAAAAATAAAAACGCGTGAAATAATGGTAGTTAAAATCATAGGCTAAAAGTCAAAACCTTAGTTTTTAACAAATCAACAAACTTTAATTAACTATTTATAACATAAAAGAAATATAAAAAATAAAATAAAATAAAAAAAACAATAATGAAACAAGAATAGAATGTGGTGACTGGATAGTGGCGGCGGCTAGATGCTGGTGGCTGGATGGTGGCGGCGGCTAGATGGTGGTGGCTGGATGGTGTTCAATGGCTGAGATGGTCGAGGCGGAAGTAGTAGGTGGAAAAAGAAGATCTAAAGTGAAAAGCGGGGTTTGGTTTATTTAAGAAGTGAAAAGAAGTTATATTTGTCTAAAATATTAAAGCAAAAATAAGTGCTTATATCGTTTTAAGTTTTCGGAAAAAAATAAATAAATAAAAATAAAAATTAAAATTAAAACTTTTTGTTTTTCTCTTCTCGCCTGCTAAAAAAGGTCAAAAATCACTTTTTCGAATTAAACACGAGCTTGTTTGTTAAAATTTTTTATTAAGTCATGTTTAATTAAGAGATTACTTAATGCAAACAACTTCAGTTTTATTACTTAATATTTTCAGTCATATTTCTCTATTAAGTCACAAACAAACAGTTTTCATATAACTTAATAAATTTAATTTTTTTTTTTATATTAATTAAATTAAGTCGAAATCAAACACCCCTAAGTAAAATACATCTAAATGAAAAAGAGTTGCCCTACAACAAGTAACATGAACATATCATTTTTCCATTTATCGTTGATTAGTTTTATAAAACACAAATTTAGTGAAGGCTTTTCGCTTTAAATTTTATGAATTATAATAAACAAAGTCCCACGTAGTTAGATTCTAGGGCGCCAACACACAATGTGCCCACCAAAGACGGCAGGCGGCCTGTTCTTTTCACGTGAACACAGCCTCTTTCTATGTATATTATTTATTTGTTGTGAGCTTATCTTCGGTTAACTAATTAAAAGAGGTTCATAAATAACGCCAATTTAATTGTCTCGTCCCGATCATACTTTCAGTTTTTTTTTTTTTTTTTTTTTTTTTTTTTTTTCATGTGTATATTTATTTGAGTAACGATATAATCCTTTAAACAACATTTTTTATAAAATTTGAGTTAGGGTGATTTGCATGTAAACTACAAAAAGATGTCGGATAAAAAGGGGAATTTGTGAGAAGGCGTGAAATGGAAATTGAGTTTTTGAGGTTATAAAGGTTGGGACGGTGGATTTACACGTGACATCTTCAGACATCGACTTCCTCAAACACCTCATTATCTCACCCACCACCCCATCCTAATCTCGTTTACCATATAGTATTTCATTAGTAAAAATGATTTTGGATTTACTTTTGTAACGGTTGAATATATGTAGTGAAAACCTTTTACAATTGTAAACACTACATCTTCTTCTTTTTTTCATCGAAAACTTAATTTTGAAATATATGCATAGTGTTGAACATTTGGCAAAATGTTTGAGGCTTTGTTGTAGTGGGCATGTTTCCTAACTTCTCCCGCTATGTTTCCCATCTTCCTTTGTGGCGTAATTCCTTTCGATTCTTTCTTGTTCGCATATACGACAGTTTGAAGGTAAAATCATAATTTATCAAAACTTCAGTAATTACTCCATCTGTCTCAAAATAATTATTCACCGACAAAAAACGCACAGTTTAAGAAAATCATCATTATTACAACTTTTTTTTCTTAGTTTTTGCAAAATGACGGTTTAACCCAACTAATTAATTTAAAACTTCTTTATGTTTGTAATAAGGATTTTTCTAACTTGTGCTCTAAGGACACAAATTAAGCATGCCAAAAAGTACAGAAAAGTACTTAGGGACCCACAGAAAAGTAAAGACAAGTGTACTTTTGTCTGCGCCTTGAGTCTTTTTCTATGAATCCCGTAGTATTATCGGTGTGCGTAACTTGTGCCCTAAGGCACAAGTTAGAAAAACCTTTAATTTAGGACAATGCAAAATAAAAATGTGAAAATTAAATATGAGAAGGAGTGAGTATGTTTAAACAAATTGTGAATGTTTTATATTTGAGAACTTTATATTTATCAAATATAAGCTTTTGTATTGTAAAAAAAAAAAAAAAAAAAAAAAAAAAAAAAAAAAAAAAAAAAAAAAA
>LBNU01025888.1:26830-49392 GCA_014162995.1 Artemisia annua
TCACCCGGTTTTTTACGTTTGTCGTCCGTTTTTTTACGGTTTACACCGTTTTTTACGTTTTCACCGGGGGTGGAAACGTAAAAAAGATTGGCGGTGAAGTACCAAAACGGACGAAACATTAAAAAACGGAAGAAAACAAAAAAACCGGTTGAAAACGGTAAAAAAAGGCGTAACGTAAAAAACGACCGGAAAACGTAAAAAACGGAAGAAAACCTAAAAACCGGGGTGAAAACGTAAAAACGGGCTGTAAACGCTAAAAACATACAAAAGGTTAAAAAGAAGAAACGTTAAAAACCGGAGTGAAACGTAAAAAACCGAGTGAACTGTAAAAAAACGACGAAACGTAAAAAAAGAATAAAAACGTAAAAAACCGGGTGAAAACGTAATAAAACCGGGGTGAAAACGTAAAAACGCGGGCGTAAACATAAAAAAACGACGGAAAACGTAAAAAAAAGGGCGAAAGTAAAAAAGAACAGGTGAAAACGTAAAAAAAACCGGTCCGGAACGTTAAAAAACGGGACACGTTAAAAAATGAACGAAACGTAAAAAAACGACGAACTTAACAAATTTGGCTGAAACGTAAAAAAAACGGAAGAACGTAAAAAACCGGTGTGAAAACGTAAAAAAACGGCGCGGTAAACCGTAAAAAAACGGACGAAAACGAAAAAAACGGAAGAAAACGTGTAAAATCGGACAAAAACGTTAGAAAACGGATGAAAACGTTTAAAATCGGAAGAAAACGAAATTTCAAGTTATTTACTAACGACCGTTAGTGTAAAGGACTAACGATGCGACGCTTAGTACATACAATAGCAAAAAATGTCAAGTTTTGTGCTACAATGAAAAAAAAAATAGTTGGCAACATACAATGGTAAAAAGTGTTAAGTTCAATGTATTTTTTTATCATTTTCCCTATAAGAAAGCAATACATGGTGTATTAATACTTACCAAAATTTGTTAAAAGATGTTACGTTCTAATATGTTAGGCTAGCCGTAAAAGATGTTACATTCATTCATTTTTACATCATAATTAAACGACTCACGGATCTTATTTTCATAGCTGCAATTAACAATTATCACTGCAACAATCATCAGCGCCTATTTTTTCTTTGTTATTACTATATATCGGCGTCAGTTATTTTATTTTATATATATATATTTTTGCCGACACTGTAGTATTGCGTATAAATATGTGATTTAAATGGTTAAGGATTGCAGAATTGAATTTCTTTTTAAAAAGAATACTACTCCGTATTAAATTAAAACAAAAGATATTTAATACTCTACTTGAGTTCTTTCTTTAAAATAATAATAAAATAAAAATGTTGTTGTTTTGGGGGACGGAAGAATCACAATCATCACAACCAGCCGTCTGTTCCTTACACTTCCAGCATGCGCCTCCACTTGGCTTCATAACACACTTGTCACAAAACACACACACAACATTACAACAGCTAATGCACAACGTACATCCATCCAAATAAACTGTAACAATTATCATTTTTATCATCAGCACATCAAAAACATTATATCAGGCTGCTTAATTACCAGTAACATTTTTATAAACTTTTAACAACTCTTCCTATTACATTTCCACTTTTTGTTTCCCCTTTTTGTTTCCCTATTTTTTTTTATATAAATGAAAACGACGTCGTAATAACAAAATTAACTCATTACAACATCAAACTAACAGCTTCCGGCGGCGGTAAATTTAGATCGATATCGAAAGCGATTGTTTTCTTTCGATCGGAATTATTATTATTATAACTGATATTCACCACCGACGATGAATCGGAATCACTTTGTACGGCGGCGGTGGCGGCGGCGGCGATTGTTACGTTAGGTTTACGGTTAACAGATCCGTTGAATCTCAACATATTGCTGCTTGATTGATACAGGAATAATGAATGTGCTACCGGAAAACCTACCGGAAAATGTGACAGGCTGAGATCAAGCGCCGCCGCCGACGCCGCCAGAGGTACGGCGGCGGCGGTTTGAGAGGACTCCACGGTGCTGCTTTCACCGCTAGGGCTTTTATTATTATTATTGACATAATTTTTCATTCCGGCGGGAAAATTCGTCTTCGCTTTATCGCCACGGAACTCACGCGCCGCGTTATCATACGCACGCGCCGCTTCTTCGGCGGTATCAAATGTGCCTAGCCAAACACGGCTTTTTTTACCAGGATCTCTGATCTCTGCTGCGTAGCGGCCCCAGGGGCGTTTACGTACGCCGCGGTAACGAGCCTCGGCGGCGCCGCCGGCAGCGGCGGCGTCAGGTTTACCGCGAGGAGCCATTTGTTTGTGTGTGGGAAATAAAAGATTGGATATGAGAGAAAAAGGGGAAGGGATGGGTTGTTTATATAGTGGGTTGGGAGATGAAGAAATGAGTACCAGTCGCATTGATTAGGCGCGTGAAGCGAGTGGATGAAATGTTGAGGCTCTTCCTCATCCGTGGCCTAGGGCTAATTTCAAGAGGTTTTACTGCCCACCCCATACTTTTCCTAAATTAAGGGTGTTAGAATTAAGTAATTAACACACACATTTTGTTATTCTTGTTTCTAATTTAGGACTTACATTATGAAATAATTTTCATTTTCGTGACTAAAAGTAATTGCACATTTCGTATAGTGAACATTTAGTTGTTGTTAAGAAGACGTTAGTTATGTAGGCGTTGCGTTGATAATATATCAATATTATGGTCAAATTTTTATTTATGTAAGTTCAAGTGAGAAAGTAAAACTTAGATAAAAATGAGTTGTTCAAAATAAAAACTTAAGTGTAGTTACATTACAATATTACATATACATATTAGGCATGATAGTAAAAGTTAAGTGAAAATAAAAAGGTGAAAAGAAAAAAATGAAACAAATAGTACTAGCAGGTTGAGATTAAAAGAATATGAAATGTGTATATCATACCACCATGTAACTCGATCTAAAAATAGTTGTTTATTACGGTGTATTTTTGAAAATTATCGTAAAGATTCTGAAATAGTTATCAACACTTATATGTTGCAAGTGCATAAAAAGTCTGAAAAATCTATTATGATGTTAATGTTTTAGGTTGTGTGTAGTGGTGAACTGTCAATTCAGCATTACATCATTTTTTCACTTTAAAACTAACGTCACCACCAACAAGGTGTTGTAACACGACCAACAATTTCAACCCTCAAACGTACCCCCACATACACATAAAACTACCCCTAAAAAACTAACATCACAAACTTATACACACAACAATCAACTTCACTAGTCGGTCTGTCTATCGAGTATCTTCTCTCTTTTTTAATCCAGGCACGCACCGGTGAGTAGAATAGTTTATAAAAGATGCATCTTTGGAGGTCACTGTGCAAGTGATTTCCCTGTTACACGCAACCTTACATTACATGTAACACTATTGTATTTGTAGATACTTATGACTTGCAAACACACTTACGTATATGATATGTTGTTTAAAGTGGGGGCTTGATAAGGCTATCTAAGAACAAACATGTACTATGTCGACGACATGATATGGAGCGTGATTGGTAGATACAGAATATCTTGTTAGGTTGTTACATCATTTGGTAACAATGTTAGGTTGTTGCCCCTTGGGCGCGTTTAGTAAGGAGGTTTTCCAGAAAAATTTTCCAAGAAAACCTAAGAGAATGGAAAACGCGTTCAAATTGAGTTTTTTCCAAAAGTTTTTTGGGAAAAATGGAGAAGCTGTTTTCCAAGTTTATAACTAAGTTTTGGAAAACTCCCTTTATGAGTTCTCCATAGGTTTTCTATTTTAGAAAACTCCATCTAAACACGTTTTCAAGTGTTCTCTAGAGAAAGAATAGCTCCCCCATTCTCCGGAAAACTGAAAAATGAAAACTAGGAAAATTTTTCCATTACTAAACGCGCCCTTTGTATCTTGTGAAAGCATGTTTTGCATCTTGCAAGCTAATTCATTTCTTATTTATTTATTTATTATTATTATTATTTCTTTTATTATTATTGTTTGGAACGACTAGTTAGTAGTTAGTGGTTCGAGTCATGCAGTGACATCCAAGCGGGCAGTATGTCTTCCTCGAACCTTCGCCTTTGGGGAATAAACCCCACTCATTTATTTTTTTCATTAATTAATAAATGCGGCTATGAAACTAATTAATATTTTCTCTTTTTGGTAGTTCAATGTCACTTTTTTTTTGAACGGCTGATAATATATAAAAGAAACTTCTAGCAAGAAACTAGAAGCCCAAAAAACCAAAAAGAGTCTATAATTACAAGCAACAGACTAAACAAAAAACTAACAAAACATAGAGCCAAACCAACAAATGGGATTTGGCATAAAAAAGACGCGAAGCATCCACCAAAAAGAAGCAAATAGCATCAGCTTAAAGCATTACTCGAAACCATTAAGGGGGAATTGAGCCAATCAATCCAACTGCAAGACATACGCCCTCTATGATGAAGCCAAGAGAAGGTAAAAGACCGAATGTTATTGTAAATGACATTTCTCTTAATAGGATCCTGACAAAAAACGATGCTATTACGNAAAAAAGACGCGAAGCATCCACCAAAAAGAAGCAAATAGCATCAGCTTAAAGCATTACTCGAAACCATTAAGGGGGAATTGAGCCAATCAATCCAACTGCAAGACATACGCCCTCTATGATGAAGCCAAGAGAAGGTAAAAGACCGAATGTTATTGTAAATGACATTTCTCTTAATAGGATCCTGACAAAAAACGATGCTATTACGGAACCTCCAGAGCCACCACAAAGAAGCCACAAAAATAACATATAAATGTCTCTTCCTCTCTTTAGACGCATGCCAATAATCAAACCATGCCTTCCATTGATCAAACGAAGCACATAAAGGGAAAGAAACGTCACACCAGTTACGAACTAAGTTCTAAACGTCTTTAGCAATATCACAGCCGAAAAAGATGTGATTTGAAGACTTCACATTAGCATTACATGAAGGACATCCAATAGAAGGAATATCAATCCCGCGAGAGGAAAGATTAAGCCGATGAGGGAGACGATCAAGCATGAAGCGCCACATAAAAATATTAACCTTACAAGGAATGGATTTGTCCCACTGTGTCGAATTGTCCGAAGCAGGAAGGAGATGAGAGTCAATATGATGCCGAGTAGAACTAACAGAAAACGAACCATCATTTGCTAAAGACCAGTAGCAAACATCTCGATACGAAGATAAATCAATGGGACCAATTTCATTGATAATATCATAAATATAAGCAGAGTTACGAGCTCCCATAAAGGAGCGAGACCAATTCCACGTCCACTGATTGTCTATGAAACGATCCGATATGAGGCAGTCCTTATCTCGTTCAAGCCGAAAAAGTCTGTTATAATGAAGGTATAAAGGAGAATTACCGGTCCAAATATCTTTCCAAAATCGAATCAAAGAACCACAACCTACCCGAAACCTAATTGAATCACCAGGAAGAATCGCATTCGAATGAAGATAAATAGATGATCCTACAATCTTGGACCAAATACCATTCGAAGAAGAATCAAATAAACCAAAACCACCTTCTCGACCATGAAGAGCTTTAACAACTTTAACCCATAACTAATTAATATTTTCTCTTTTTGGTAGTTCAATGTCACTCACAGTAGTAAAATTATTATTCTAAATCATGCTCTATAATTTAGAAGATGAACAACACTGGAACCTAAATGGGATTGGCATATGTAACAAAGTATGTTTTGGCCAACATATATATGGAGCCTGCCACGATTATATCTATTTGGTATTATGAATTTGTCACGCTTAGGATACGACCTAATGTTATATATGAGTCTTTTACTTGTTGATAGAGTTTATAAGTTTATCGGTTATATTTAAACCGTTTCATTTTCACTGTCCGTGTATTTTATACTTATCCCAAATCAATTATATTTTCTAAGAATAGAAAGATATGATACAACAAGCTTTTTACCATACACCGTAACTCGAATTAAAATAATTTGAAATCGACCAAAACATTATATATTTAGTCAATTGTGTAATTGTCTTTGAAATTTTATCTTAAAGTTCTGTTTGTTAGTTGGTCTAAGAACTGCCATTGGTTTGATATAAACAGATATGGGTTTTGTAAAGGGATGTGATTTGCACATTCTTTATCTTGATTAGAACACTCAAATGTACAAGCAGTTGAAACATAGTATAAATATATTACAACTATGTAAGCGGAGTAGAGTGTCCCAATTAAAAAAAATAAGTTTGCAAATGAATTTCTTTTTTGAAACCGCCCATTGAACTAGGTATGAGAAAACAATTACTTTTGGGTATCATGAAACTAAATTGACTTATGAAATAAATAGGAACAATCATACTTGCACCTATTTGCCGAGTCCCAACCCCGTAATCCAAATGCACCCCAAGTAACTACACCGTAACCCTTCTACAAAAAAACCCAACTCTTGGTTCACTAATAGTAAGTATTGCATTTATTTGATCGTAACACTGAGTTTTATGAAAATGAATGTACGAATTATTTGAGGTGGAGGACATGAGGGTGTACTGTCATTTCCTTCCATTTGTATTTCACTTTTTAATACAGAAATTTATGATCGTGCCATCACAAGAGGATTTCTTTTTCGGTTTCGAAATTGTTCATATTAAATGCTCGAACAAACTTGCACAATATAAAATATGTTATTTCATTTTATATATTGTTGCATTGAATATTCATGTTTCGTAAATTGATTTAAAAAGTATTACTTTCAGCTTTTGTGTTGTACCTATGCCCTTTAAGCTTTTTAAAATTCTCTTTATACCTACGGAATCAAGTTTAATGATAAGAGAAATAATGCAATGGGTTATGGAGATGCAGAGGCGGAGCTACAGTGGGGGCACGGTGTTGAGGTAAAATCTTGCGTCAACCTCAAACAAGCGAAAGGGACCCTCCGGACTGTCCTAGGTCCTTCGGGTTATCTTTGGTTCCTATAAATGGTTTTATGAACCTTCGGCTATCTGCAAAACAGACACGTCCGTTAGTCTCGCCCCGGGTTTTATCCCAGGACCAACCTCCGGCGTGAGAGTAAGTATTGTTTTTAGAGATAAAGTATGAGGGAAATGTTGAGAGAGTGAGAGAATTAGTTACCCTAGGATGAAGATTTATCTGTCCTTAGGTTTGATAGTTACCGTTGGTCCGGACGGGTGAGTCCTTCGGATGTATAGGCCTGCCGGATTTATGAAGTATTTCGGATTTTATGGTCTGGTCCGTTCGGATTAGGTCCTTCGGACACATACGCCAACATGTCCCCCCCAGTATCATAGTATTGGTTATGCCAATGGTATGATACTTAAAAGTGGTTGTTTCGATGTTTCCGGAGGTCACGAAACGGCTGTTTTGTCAGGTTGAATTTTATGTGCAAAACGTTAAAAATGATAATTGTTCGTCGTTTAAGGAGCGCCGCCTTTTTACCGTTCCTTTAAGATTGGGACACGTGTACGTGTCTTTTGATTGTGCGGCCCAGATGATGCCACGTACATCGTCTGACAGGCGCGACGTTTCGCGCCTTTCTTTATTGCCTATAAATAGCGCTCTTGACCTCATTTTTACCACTATAATTTCTCTCTCTAGTTTCACACATATTTCTGACAATCTTTTCGTCCGTCTTCCGAACGGTATTCCGGCGCGCTAGTTTGTTTATTTCATCTTTGCGAGGTACGTCTTGTTCTGTGGTGTCCATCTTCTCTAGTTTTTATTTATTTTGGCTATACCTCTCCTCGTTCCGGATATACCATGTCGGAATCCACCGCTTTGGCAGAATACGAAGATGTTTCAATTCTGGACGATCCTCATGTCAAGATGGATATTTGATTGTACAATAATTTGCACTACCAGGCCTTCGATGGGGATCAAAGGAAATGAGGGGTGTTGTGATTACGCCAAGCTTGGAGATAACCTGAAATAAGAAATATTAAAACACTACGTTAAGTGATTGCGCAGGGGTTGGACCCTGCGAACCACCTCCGGCGTGTGAATAAGTGATCGGTATGAGAGTTTAAGTGTAAATGTAGTAAAGTAAGGTGAGAGAGATTGCATACCAGATTTGTCATCGTCCAAGACTATTTATAGGTGAAGAAAACGGTCCTGGAGAGTGGTCACATGTTTGAGAGAGATCATGGGGGCGTCCCATGATTTGTGGTAACCGCTAGGGTTTAGTGTCCCACTCCTCCTGGTTTAGCGGGGGAGCTAAAGAGAAAGAGGAGACGTGGGTAAGACTTGGTCTCACCAATATTTGGACTTGGCATCGTTCCATCCTTAAAACTTATCGAGAGATACCCCGAAGGGCTTAATCCTTCGATTGGCGAATTCCCACTTGGTAACAAGATCATTGATGATTAGTTTTACGCCAAAGAAAGTTTTAGAATGCTAGCCAGAGCCTTTGATTATGTAGGTTTCGATCAGATTCGAAGGGGGTTCCTTCGAGCTAATAGGAGGGTACATCATCAAGCCCCCCAGTTGAAAGTTAGATATTAGTACGAAAATATATGGCTTTCAACTCTATCATAGTTTAATGCATTCACTATATTCTCGAAAATTGGATAAGAGGAACTTTTGAAATACAAAAATGCATTAAATGCGCATGCTTATAACTTATCCGTTGAATCAGAAGAATGGAACGGCATAATTATCGGTAAGCTCAACCATCTTTCAAAATTTAAAGTGTTGAGTGGATATAATTATGTGCAATATAAATACCGGTGCATTCTCAAATTCTAAATCACAACTTTTTCTTCTGCAACCTTCACAGAGCTGTGACGTGTTTAGCTGCAACAATCAAAAGGTAAACTCTTCCCCCATCTCGTAGTTAGGCCCTTTAGGTATTACCAGGTATCCATGAGCATGGATGCCAAACGTATTATAAGACAACAAAAATGTACTCTTTCAAGAGAAGCCCTAGCCCTCTTTCTAGATGATTACCCCATACCCAAACAACACAAAGTTATTCTTCCAAAAAATACTCAGGGCATCTATGACGCCCCAAAAGGGTATGTGGGCTTGTATACTCATGCCTTTACCCGGTCAAATCTAAGAATACCCCTACATTCGTTATTTCTAGAGTTGCTACAATATTATGAGGTGCATATTTCAAGATTTAACCCTTTTGGTCTAGCCAAACTTACCACCTACATAGTAATGTGTAAGGCATATGGGTATGAGCCCACACTAAATGTACTTCGAGGCTTCCTTAACCTATGTCCCGGGGGAGATTGGTTAACACTTTAAAAAAGGAATGATGAAGATGTGCCCGTGCTGATCACCAAACCATTTACAAATATAACCAATTGGAAAGGGAAATTCTTTTATGTACAAGATACAATCATACCTCCGCAATATCCATCACTTTTGAATGAAGCATTCTGTTTTGATCGTAAGAAGTTCAACGATCCAATTCCTCTCAACGTTCGAGACGACCCACTCTACCACCGTCTTGCCAGACATCCCACTGATGTGCAAACATTTTCGGAGCCCATCCTCTTTAGGGCTGGTCTTGTGGACCATTGGGAAGGATCTCCTTTATTGCCAGAAATCCATTGTGATGGCCAGAGTATGTATATGTAACTTAGCATAAATGAATAACATATCTGATTATATTTATGTATCTGTTTATATTGCAGTAATGGCGTTCAGGAACTTCGTCGTATCCGGTGGTGCAAAGGAAGCTAGCTTTATTCCTCAGGATCCTAGGGAATTTAGCTATGGGGTAGGTTCCCCTTCAACCCCAGTCAACAATAATGACGTGGATGCCATGGTGCTGGAACCAGCGACAATGAATGAGGAGGTGATTCCACTTAATGCTGAGGAGGTTTTGGCAATCGAGGCTATTCTTGACGTGGAGATACTTTCCTCTGATGATGTCCCCATGCCGTATACTGGTACGTCTGGTATAGCTGATAGGGTTCGCGAAAGGAAAGGGACTGAGATGAAGGCTTCAAAGCCTCCAATCAAGAGAAAACTTGACATTCCCACTCTCCTATCCAGAGCTTCGAAGAAGAAGAGCTCGCAAGATAAGGCTGTCGTTGCCCATCCCTCCGAAAATTTGGATGATGAGGACATTCATGGTAAGCACTTTGTACGACTTACATACTACAAAATTCATTTAAAGCTTTTAACAACTCCGAACTCAACAATGTGCAGGTTTATCTAACACGAAGGAACTCCCCAACTCTCAAGCTTGCCACCGATTGATTGAAGGTGTTATTCCAGGCCGCTGGAAGGGGACCCTTGACAATATGTCAATAGAGCAGCTGTGTGACCTACACGACAAAAGCTATACAAGGCAAGCTGTTCTAGATAACCATCTTAACAGCCGAACAAGGGAATTGATACAGACTGTTAAAAATGCTACAGAAGAGTTAAATGTTGTTTTGGCTCGAGAAGAACATAGGGAGCAGTTGATCACTGAGCTGAAGTCAAAATGTGACAGGGCTACGAAGGATGTTGATAAGAATCCAGTTGTGCAAGATCTTCGATCCAACGCCATGAAGCTTGTCACTCGACTAAAGGAAGCCCAAGCTGAGTGTGGTAGGCTCAAAATAGAGGAGGCCAAAGCGATTGGACTAAAAGAGAGAGTATTTGTGCTCGAGTCGAAGTGTGCAAGTCTTAAATCTGAAAAGAACAAACTCTTGGAGCAAAATACCAAATTGCAACAGGAGACAGATGCCCTGAACCTTCGATGTGAAGGTCTTCAGAAAGATAGGGAAAATGTGGTGGCCAAGTTTATTCCCTATATTGCTATGGATTTGTATCATAGTGACGAGGTTGGACAAGTGGTGGGTAACTTAGTGAATGCTGCTATATTCCATGGGAAATGTACTACCCTGGAAGAGATTGCTGAGATTGGGGAACCTGTAATCTTATCGAAGGTTCCTTANGTTATTCCCTATATTGCTATGGATTTGTATCATAGTGACGAGGTTGGACAAGTGGTGGGTAACTTAGTGAATGCTGCTATATTCCATGGGAAATGTACTACCCTGGAAGAGATTGCTGAGATTGGGGAACCTGTAATCTTATCGAAGGTTCCTTACTATCGTCCTTCGCATGGGAAGGAATATGATGTTGCCAGCAATGCATTTGCTACGGCAGACTTTCCCTTTCTTTAGAAGGTGACCAAAGATCCAAGAGCTTCCGTTGAGAAACTGTTGTCGAAGAAGCCTAGTAGGATTCAGCCATCTTCCCCAAGTAGGAGGGCTTCCGGTGCGAGGCCTCCCTCCCATCAAGAAGATCCCCACTCATCAAAGAATGCATAAATGCTGCCTTATTGGCAATGATTTATTCTGAGGGTTTTTTATACCCTCCAAACATGTTTTATTTTTATTTCTTTGATTTTAAGGATGCTTGTTTTTATGTTATCTACTTGTCATGGGATATTTATTTATGTCATCCTTTCAATATAAGTCTTTCTTCTCTCAACGTTATGTAATAAAGTTAATGTACAACCTAAAGTTACCGTAGATGAGTATCCTTATTGTGTGTACTTTGAACCAAGATTTTTGAGCAATCGTATAATTTAACTGCTGACAGAGGGTTGCGACCCACTCCATCTTTATCCTCATAGTCTTATGGCTTCGAATTCCAATAGACGTTTTAGGAAAGTCAATGTGAATTATGGTGGATGTCATGTACAAGACATAAATGTCATCCTTCGAACATTGAGACTTGTAATACTTGGCTGACTAAATCTTTGTTGTAAAGAAACGAAACAAGAGATTTATGGGAAATTCGTTATATCATTAATTGGGCAAGGAGGATTACATCATTTTATGAAATGAATACTAAGACGCCTACCATTAATGCTTCTTTCCCTGAATGAGAAGAATTCGATAAACTTGAGGTAAACAAACTTTCTGAAAAGCCACAAGTCTTATATGTAAAACTTACGAAGGTTGGTGCCATTCCATGCCCTGTCAACTTCGTCCCCAAAGATTGTTGCCAACTTATAGGCTCCGTTACCGTAGGCTTCCGCTACTACGTAAGGCCCTTCCCATGTTGGTCCCAACTTCCCTTGGTATTCGGCTTTTCTTGCGTTGTTAAGTCGAAGGACATACTCGCCTGGCTTGAAACTCGAGGGCCGAACCCTGCTATTGTAGTATTTTTCCAACTTCTGCTTGTACGTAGCTTCTCTGATGGAGGCTATTTCTCTTCGCTCTTCGAGTAGATCTAGATTCTCCTGAAGCTTTTCTTCGTTTTTCGAGGCCTCAAAGTTCATAATGCGCTCCGTTTCCACGCTTATCTCTGAAGGGATGACAACTTCCGTGCCGTAAGTAAGGCTGAAAGGTGTTTCCCCGTGACTTGACTTGGGACGTGTCCTATGTGCCCAGAGAACTTGGGGTAATTCGTCCACCCACCCGTGGTGACTTCGTCCCAGCCTTCTTTCGATTCCATTGATAATGTCTCTGTTGGTAACCTCCACTTGGCCATTACCTTGAGGGTGGTACACGGATGTGAACAACTGCTTTATTTTTAGACCATTGCAAAAAGTAGGAAATACCCCTTCAGCAAATTGCTTTCCATTGTCGGAGATGATAATATGAGGGACTCCGAAGCGGCAAACGATGTGTTCCCATATGAATTTCTCCATGTGTCTGCCCGTCACAGATGCCAAAGGTTTGGCTTCAACCCATTTGGTGAAGTAGTCGATAACTACGAGCAAAAACTTTACTCCTCCTGTGCGACTGGCAGGGGTCCTACTATGTCAATTCCCCATTGGGAAAAAGGCCACACGGATGTGACAGACGTCATATCTTGCTTAGGTAATCTTGGAACCTTCGAGTGGATCTGACACGCCTCGCATTTATGTATTATTTCCATTGCATCCCTATGCATTGATGGCCAGTAATACCCCAAATTCATAATTTTGGAGACAACGGAGCGGGGTCCTGCATGTAGACTGCACGATCCTTCATGGACTTCAGTGATTATGTTTGCAGCCTGCTTAGGTCCAACACAACGAAGCCATGGGGATAAGAAGGATCGTCTGTAGAGGTAGTCTCCTATTATCCTGTATTGAGGAGCTTTGACTCTGATTTTCCTTGCAAGCTTTGGATCTTCCGGTAGAATGCCGCTTATTAAGTACTCTCTTATCGGAGTCATCCAATTGGTTTCTTCCTCGGATATTACATCCGATACTTCCTTTCTTTGGATAGATCTGTCCGCTAACACCTCAACCAGGACTTCTTTTGTTAAGTGAGCGAAGGCCATGGAGGCTAACTTGCTTAACGCATCTGCCTTCTTGTTTTGGTTTCTTCGGACGTGTTCAATGGTGTAGGATTCAAATCCCTGTAGGATTTCTTTTGCTTTATCCAAATACTGTTTGATAGTGGACTGCCTTGCCTCATAGGAGCCTTTGATTTGATTAGCGACCAGCTGCGAGTCAACGAAAATCGAAAGGTTGCGTACCTCCATGTCTTTGGCTAGGCGTAGGCCTGCTAACAAAGCTTCGTATTCAGCTTCGTTGTTAGTTGCCTCAAACTCGAATCGCAGTGCATAAGTGTACTCTTTTCCTTCTGGGCTGATTAGCATCAACCCTGCCCCAGAGCCGTCGGAGCTTGAGGCTCCATCTGTGAATAACTTCCAGCTATCCTCTTTTTTCGAAGGCTTCTTCTTAGGAGGTTCCTTATCATTCCCTGGCCCGGAAGGAGTTTCAGCGAGGAAGTCTGCGAGTATTTGACCCTTAATGGAGTTTCGTCCCTTGTATTCTATTTCATGCTCCCCCAATTCGATGGCCCATTTAGATACCCTCCCCGACTTCTCGGGCTTCGATAGTATTTGTTTGATGGGCTTATCAGTTAGTACTGTGATTGGGTGAGCTTGAAAGTACCTTCGGAGGCGTCTCGCGGCGTGAACTAGAGCGAGGATTAGCTTTTCCAATTCTGGGTAATTTAATTCAGCCCCTTGCAAAACCCGACTGACAAAATAGATCGGAACTTGCCTCTTTTCTCTTTCTGCCAGGAGTACTGCGCTAATACTTTCATGTGACGCTGCGATGTACATATACAGTACTTCTCCATTAATTGGGGTTGTGAGTGTTGGTAGGATTTCCATGAACTCCTTCAACTTTTGAAAGGCAGCTTCAGCTTCAACACTCCATTGAAAGGTTTTCTTATCCATGCATCCTTTAAGCGTCTTAAAGAACGGTAGTGATCGATCTGCACCCTTCGACAAAAACCTGCTCAATGCTGCCAGTTTTCCGTTTAGGCTTTGTACCTCCTTCAATGTCTTTGGGGCTTGTAGATCAGTAATGGCTTTCACTTTCGAAGGGTTTGCTTTGATTCCTTGCTTTGTGATCAGGTGTCCCAGGAATTGCCCCTCTTCAACACCGAACGAACATTTCTTCGGATTGAGCTTCATATTTATGGCTCTCAGCTGGTTGAAGGTTTCTTGAATGTCGGAGAGTAGGTCTTCCTCTGTCCTACTCTTTATGACCATGTCGTCAACATATGCCTCCAAATTCCTTCCTATTTGCTTGTTGAAAGCCTTGTCTACCAGACGCTGGTAGGTTGCCCCTGCATTTTTCAAACCAAAGGGCATCTTCTTATAGCAATAGACGCCTTTTCCTGTGTAGAAGGCCGTTTTTTCCTCATCTTCTACTGCCATTTGTATCTGATGGTATCCCTTGTAAGCGTCTAAAAAGCATTTTAGACGAAACCCTGATAAGGACTCTACCTTCCAATCTATTTCTGGGAGGGGGTAACAATCCTTTGGACACGCTTTATTAATGTCAGTAAAATCAACGCACATACGCCATCCTCCGTCACTTTTCTTTACCATAACTGTATTAGCTACCCACGTTTGGTATTTGACCTCTCTGAGTATACCCGCCTGTACTAACTCATCTACCTCTTTGCAGGCTGCGGCATTTCTCTCAGGCGCAAGGCTTCGGCGTTTTTGTTTGATAGGTTCAACGTGCTTGAGCTCATTGAGTTTGTGCTCCGTTCCGAAAGGCTTGCCATCAATTACGAGACTTCTCGGATCCCCTGTCATATCGGAGTATGTCCTTGCCTTGAAGGTGGCAGGGAGTTGTTTTCCGATTACTACTGTTTGCTCCGGGTGGAGCTCGTGTATCATGATACGTTCTTCGGCGTCCCCGCAGCTCAAGATAGCCTTCGGAGGCTCCTGAGGATTTTCTTTAACCTTCTTTCCCGCCTCCGACGTCCTTTTATGTTTGTAATTGGATAGTACGGTTCCTATCCCATTGGCTGTTTGGAACTTGATTGCTGCATGTATGGTGGATACTACAATGCCCATCTTCTACATGGCGGTTCTCCCTATCAACAGATTATAAGGAGAATCTGACCTTACGATTGCGAAGGTAAGGGTTTCCGTTCTTGCCAATGGGCCTTCACCAATGGTTACGTCTAGGGAAATTTCCCCTAGAGGCCACGAGTGTTCCCCCGAGAAGCCTACTAAAGGTATCTTCGAATCTACCCTTTGCGATCTTATGGAAGGTTTGAGTTTCAGGAAACAGTGTTCGTATATGATCTCACAAGAACTTCCACAGTCCATGTAGGCCCTATTAACTTCTCGGTTGAAGATGAGGACCTTTATGACTACAGGGTCATCTGAGGGAGGTTGACCCACTAGGGGTGGAAACGTCACTTCCCCAACATTGGGTGTTCCTTCCTCAATTTCTTTTCTTTTCTGACTCGTGCCTCCCCTGCGAACCATAAGGATTGGAGCCTCATGGACGTAGTCTTTAGTGTCGGCGACCTTTTCTTTTCCCTTTCTTATGCCTTTTATTAGATGTGTCAACTGTCCTGATTTGGCAGCTTCCTCTATTTGCCTCTTCAATTCTCTGCAGCTGTTCGTTTCATGACCAAAATCCTCATGGAAGTGGCAGTATTTAGTCATATCCCGGTTCCTTCCGTTGCTCGTCATGCGAGGAGGGGGTTCGAAGGCCTTTGCTACCTTCTCAGTAGCCAAAATTTCCTTCGGGGACTTCGTCAGGCTTTCCCATAAACCAGGGTTCGGACCCTTATTGTATGGAGTAAACCTGTTGTTGCTTTTGTGTTTGTTCTTCGATCCCTCCCACGAAGACGGCTTCATTCCTATATTGTACTCTAGCGGAGCTCCATTGGTAGATACCTCTTTGGCCTCTATCCACATGTACGTTTTTTCCATCAGGCCTTTGTAGGTTGCCAGAAGGTCCGTGGATAAGAATTCTACAAGATTCCGGTTGCGTAGGCCATGAACGAAGCCAGAGATGCGTTGTTCTTCGTGTAAGCCTAGGATCTGCAGAGTTTCGTCGGTGTACCTAGTAACGAAATTTCTTGTGCTTTCGTTCTCCTTCTATTTAATGTTGTGCACCGTGAGGTGTGTTCTTTTAAACTTCTTCTGTTGGCTGAAGTGAGATCGAAACTTAGCCTTCAAATCATCAAGGTTGATGATACTTCCCGGTTTTTGCCCATTCCACCAAATACGTGCGGAATCTCGGAGGGTATACGTAAACATATGACAGGCTACGTGCATGACCCATTTCTGCATCCTTATGGCTCCTTCAAACAAATGCAGGAAATTATCTGGATCTCCCTTTCCATCGTAAGTACCTATATGTGAAGGTATCTTTAAACCATCCGGCAAGGGATAGTCTTCGATCCATCTTACAAAGGGTGTCGTAGGACCTGTGGGCTCTACGTATGAGTGGGTGTAAGGTGGTATGTTCGCGGGAACATTATGGTATGGATTACAAGGAGGGAGTACCCCTGAAGAGGGTTGGTTAGTGTAAAAAGGATAGGGTGCACTCGTGTTCGGAGGATAACCATTATACATGGTATACGGAGGGTATATCATGGGATGGTTATAGGGTACGGCAGTTTGTGAGGGATGCTGATTTCCAGGTTGCCCATTCATGGAGGGATAAAGGTTTGGAGGATAACTTTGAGGTGGAAACTAGGATATATACCAACAGGAGGGAGACTTCCTCCTGTGTTGACTGAACCTGGGTTACCTCCCACACCAGATGCGTGGGAGGGCCGCAGCGGAATTCCTCCTTCATTTCTCCCCAGATGTGCTGCTAGTAGTGGAGGTAGATTTACCTTCGTGATTTCCCTCTGCTGGCTCCTCCCATTAGAGCCCTCGGCAACAGTTCCTTCCCTCCTAGTGGGAGTTCTTTTGGGGACTCCCTCAAAGCTTACATTCCTTCCTCCAGCCCTTCGACCCGCAGGAGACCCAATACGCAGGATGGGGTGATTATCCCTAGGGACCGAAGGCCTCGGTTCCATCTCAATCTCCTCGTCATATTCATCGCTGGAGTATTCCAACTCCCTTCGCATCTCCGNATTAGAGCCCTCGGCAACAGTTCCTTCCCTCCTAGTGGGAGTTCTTTTGGGGACTCCCTCAAAGCTTACATTCCTTCCTCCAGCCCTTCGACCCGCAGGAGACCCAATACGCAGGATGGGGTGATTATCCCTAGGGACCGAAGGCCTCGGTTCCATCTCAATCTCCTCGTCATATTCATCGCTGGAGTATTCCAACTCCCTTCGCATCTCCGTGTTTCTAACTTGCCTCCTTCTAGCCCTTAACAAGGACTATAGCTCTTCGTAATTAGCATCAACAAAGGCGCGGCTAATGATGGGCTCTGGATTAGCTGATGTTAATGCGTGGTGGTTGTGTGTTATTTCAGGGTGAGATCGTGTGGTAAAGGTGGAGGCCGTGATTGGCGGAAGGTTGTTGGTGTCAGTTATGGGTAAAGGGGTTAAAGACGAGAAACCCGGTGGGGGTGTAACCTCTCTTTCTGGATTCATGCCGGAATAATAGCGAGTGTATTTGACTTGGTTATTTTACTTGGAAATAACGGGACTAATTGTAGCGCATCCCACGGATGGCGCCACTGATTGTACAATAATTTGCACTACCAGGCCTTCGATGGGGATCAAAGGAAATGAGGGGTGTTGTGATTACGCCAAGCTTGGAGATAACCTGAAATAAGAAATACTAAAACACTACGTTAAGTGATTGCGCAGGGGTTGGACCCTGCGAACCACCTCCGGCGTGTGAATAAGTGATCGGTATGAGAGTTTAAGTGTAAATGTAGTAAAGTAAGGTGAGAGAGATTGCATACCAGATTTGTCATCGTCCAGGACTATTTATAGGTGAAGAAAACGGTCCTGGAGAGTGGTCACACGTTTGAGAGAGATCATGGGGGCGTCCCATGATTTGTGGTAACCGCTAGGGTTTAGTGTCCCACTCCTCCTGGTTTAGCGGGGGAGCTAAAGAGAAAGAGGAGACGTGGGTAAGACTTGGTCTCACCAATATTTGGACTTGGCATCGTTCCGTCCTTAAAACTTATCGAGAGATACCCCGAAGGGCTTAATACTTCGATTGGCGAATTCCCACTTGGTAACTAGATCATTGATGATTAGTTTTACGCCAAAGAAAGTTTTAGGGGGCTAGCCAGAGCCTTCGATTATGTAGGTTTCGATCAGACTCGAAGGGGGTTCCTTCGAGCTAATCGGAGGGTACATCATCAATAATCTAAAGAGGAAGTCCACTATGGATGAGTCAGATGTTCTCGCCATAGTTGAGTCTTTCGGAATACCCAAAGATTTGCATCCGCCGGTCGCTCCGGAAGGCATGACGATGAATCAGCTTCCGGATGACGCTATTGGTTTGTACGCGGAGTACTTTTTTGAGGGGGGTCTCACCATTCCTTTTACTTCATTCTTTTTGGACGTCATTCAAAGTTCATATTTCTCAATTAGTTCCACTCGGTATGCACCGTGTCAGACTTTTTGAGGTGTATTCCCGAAGTATGCACATTACTCCCACCACCCCGTTATTCAGAGTGTTTTATAAGCTTAGCAAACAAGGCTGTTGGTTCTCGTTTGAGAAACGTGTTCATGCGGATAGGAAAGTTTGTTTCGGCGATTTTCCTTCTTGTCTGAAGGGTTGGAAAAATCAATTCTTCTTGATCGATAGACGTGCAATTCCATTTGCGATGCCTTGGAGGCATCATGATTCGGACGTTTCGGATCCCTTCCCTAAAGGGGATTTCGACCTTACTCATGCCGAAAGGTTGGCCGAAACCATTATTGAGCCCCTTTAGATTCCGCACGGGTTTCTGTATGCTTTGGATTTGTCTTCTCATTGGGAGTTTCCCGGTTACCGGGCGGCACTGAGGGATGAACAGGGGAGGGGTATAGCCTTTGTCTTGAATTTTATGTGTATGAGTCGTTTTTTATTTTGTTGTTATTCTTGTGTTTTATTGTGAAATTTGTTTGTACGTAGGTATCACCATGTCGGATTATCTAAAGAAACCTTCGTTCCGCAAGAATGCTAATATGGTGAAGGGAGACAAGTATCCGGACGGTCATGTCCGTGAGATGCATATTGTCAAGCCGCTGGATTCTAATGTTGAGGTTCCTACAAAAAGTGATGAGTTAAAGAAGGTAGAGGTTCCAAGTGAGAAGGTTTTGGCTGCTAAAGATAAGAAGAAGGAGCAGGCCGCCAGGTTGGGTTCGAAGAAGCCTGCAGCTGCTTCCGGAGGTTCCAAGGCTCAGCTTCAGGGCAAGAGGCCTAGTGGAGGTGTTTCCTCCCGTGTATTAAAGAGGAGCAAACTGGCCTCCGACGCTTCGGTTATTGATCTGGATACTGCTGAAAGTGTTCCCCGTCCGTTACCTATCCGATCGATCCCTCCGAAGGATCTATCATCTGTTGGGGGTGAAGGAGGGAGCGGCCAGGGTGGAGGCTCGGAAGCTGGTATGTAAGGGGAATGGTTTACGTTTCCTTGTATTTTTGTCTCTAATGTTGTATTTTCTAACTGTTTACATTGTTTGATGTTTTAGGTGGTTCGAAGGGTACTTCCTCCAGTTCAGGCAAGGAAGCGATTGCTGAGGATGAAGCTGATGTTGACATTGAAGGTGATGATGAGGATGACACTTCTGATGCTCCGTTTGTGCCGGAATGGTCAGTGAAGAGGGGCACCAGGATGAACAACTCTAATGTTTGTAGAGATATGATGATCAATTTGGCTACTCCGAATGAGGAGAAATATTTGGAGGCTCACAAGGAAGGCGAAGCTATTCATCGATGTTGGTTGTTGTTAGGCAAGAGTGCTACGGCTCAAGCGGATCTTATTTACCGTTATGAGACCCTTCTGGATGATCATAAGAAGTTAACCGTAACTCACAAGGTTTGTGAGAAAAGCTTTGCGGATAATTGGAAAAGGTTTAGTGATATGGCGGGGGAGTTAAAAGAAGTGAAGGATGAGCATGCCAAGTATGCGGGTAAGGATCCGAAAGAGTTGAAATAGTTGCATCTGGAGCATGCTGGTTGTTCGACGAGGGAACTGGGTTTGAAGGACATGGTATCTGGGCTTGAGACTGAGAAGGAGGAATGCAGAAAAGTTTCGGCTGATCAAGCGGAGAAAATCCGTTCCTTAGAGGCCGAGCTAAAAAAGACAAGGCTGTTGTTGAGTGATGAGGAGATGGCTTATCAAGAGATCCTAAAAGAAAAACAAGATATAGCCATCTCGGCTGGCAATGCGGAGATTGACCGTAACCGGATCGTGAATGAGTTTATCCCGGAGATGGTTCGTCATCTGCTGGGTAGTCATGAGTATAAGCAAGCCTTAGCCGAACCATTCAATTTGTATTCTCAGTCTGGGTTCTTAGATGGGGTGAATTTGGAAAGGGAGCCGGAGGAGGCGGCAAAATTGCTGGAGGATGTGGAGCACCTTGATATGGAGGCTGGAGAAAAGTATGAACCTTTATATGACCAGCTCTTTACTAAGGAATATCTGTACGTCCAGAAGATCCACAAGGCATGCCGCAGGACTTTTAAAGAGTTGATGGAGATCTTCCCTGACCCCGCACCTTCCGAACCCGCGAGTGTCAACCCTTCTGAAGCTTCAGGTATGGGCTCCCATGTGGAGGCGGCTGCCGGAGCATCGGGATCTACCGATCAGGTTGTCACCGAGGGTCCTTCTGTTGAAAAGTCGTTGGTTCAGGATTCATCGGCTCAGCCTTAAAGATATTTGTGACTTTTTGAAGATACAGGCATCTCCATTTAGACTATGGGTTCTAGGTTCTTCGGATTCTTTAGTGAAGCTTTTTACAATCACCTTGGATAGTTTTTTTTTATGGCTAGCAGATATCGGAGCTGGGGTACTTCCATTTAGACTATGGGCTGTGTATCCGAGCTTCTAGTGAAGCTTTTATTTGTTTGGTTTTGTTTTGGGGCTTGCACAGCCGCCACGTTATGTAATGAATCCTTTTTTTGATCGAATGAACATATGAATGAACGGCTAGGTATTATTGTTACAGATGTTTTATTATTATTATTATTATTATTATTATTATTATTATTATTATTATTATTATTATTATTATTATTATTATTATTATTATTATTATTATTATTATTATTATTATTATTATTATTATTATTATTTTATTATTTTTTTGATGTCATTGCTTCATCTTGTTTCCGAGTGGTTTATCTGGTTCAGTTATTTAATCGTTTTATGTAATATGATTACCCTTTTGGTTATGAATTTAATTGTATATTTATTACCCTCCTGGGGTTTCGAGTTATTTCGTTTTGCGCTTGGCACTGAGTTGTTTTCGAGCGATTCACGCCTTTCGCGTAATTCGTGCCTTTCGGCGTTTGGTCGTAGTCGTGTTTTGGCTACCCTCTTGGGGTGTAAGCCTTTTCGGGCGTCTTGCGCCATGCGGCACTTGGCCATATATATTTATTGGCTACCCTCTTGGGGTGTAAGCCTTTTCGGGCGTCTTTGATGAGGCAAAAAGTGTACCGCTTTTCGGGGGTCATTTAAGCCCTAAATCATATTTATTTGATCAAATATCGCCCTAAATGGTTCCTTTTGGCATTTTAGATACTTTGGAGAGAAATTCTGGAAAAGGAAGCATTTTGGACATTTTCAGAGCATAAAAGTGAAGAATTCGACAAAATGTCAAAAATATGCTGGAACAGTAACTCGACGGCGTCAAGACCATTTAAGCCAGAACGGATTAAAGAGGGACGGCGTCAAGAAGGCCATCAAGAAACCCTAACCACGGCGAGGTGACGGCGTCAAGTCCATAACGTGACGCCGTCAGATCTGTTTTTCTATATATATTCGCATAATTTTTAGTCATTAGGGTGGAACTTTTTAGAGAGAAACCCTAGACGATTTTTGCAGCTTTTTTAAGGGTTTTATACCCTTGGAACTTCCATGTTACATTGAAGATAAGTAATCAACTAATCATTCAACTCATCTCAACTCACCTGCTTCCTATGCTGGTCCCTGCTTGTCGACATCGTCAATACCTCTCGTTCCTAGTTTCTTTCTAGATTGAGCTAACATGCCTAGAAGGCTAATCCATTCTATATCTCGGCCTGTTATGCTAGACTCTAATGAAACGGGGGGGTAACTACTAATTACTTGACGATTGGAATGGCTGGAATGGAGGTCTGATAATTGGTTTGTGGAACTGAAGGGTGAGCATCTGACTCGGGCGTCCAGTTTTTTCGTGCCTTCGGTCGAGCAGCTTAGACGCCTTCGAAGCGGCCTGTAGGCTCCAGGCGAACTGCCCTCTACTCTTT
>LBNU01025889.1:0-15922 GCA_014162995.1 Artemisia annua
AGAGAATAGGATGAAGAGGAGCTAATTAGGAATGCTATTTTTATACATACAATAGAGCTCAGTTGACTCTTCACAAAAAACCCCCCCCATAACACTGTCCATACAGAAACCTAAACCGTTCAGGAATTGGCCTTATGCCATCATTGCTAAAGAGAAATACCTATCCTTTGTCTATCTTCTAAAGTTTGTTCACTACATCTAATCCAAACTAATCTTTCTGTTCTAAACGCAGCATCAGATGCTTCGGTCGAAGCCGAAGCGTCTTTCTGCGTTTGGCCCACTGTGCTTCTGCGCATTCTTTCTGCTGCTTGGCGCACCGATCGCCATTCGGCAAAGCCGAAGGCGTCTTTCTGCGTATCATATGACAACCAAAGCCTTCAGATCCAATATCACAGCGTCTTTCTGCGGCTTTGGCACAACCGACAGCCTTCGCGTAACAACTGGACGATAGGTCTTCTGCGGATATTGGCCGAAGAGCTAAGCGCATAATTTCGCCTTCAATAATTCCTCCTATATATCAAGTCTATTATTGTTTTTTTTTTTTTTTTTTTTTTATCTTTGTTGTCTTTTCTTTTTTTTTTGTGTTGTTAGACTTCAACTGAATCTAATATTAATTGTCCCACTATGAACACCATTTCTTGTTTTTACTTTTTATCAATAACACTAATACGTGATAAGTAATATTTCACCTGATCATAACTAATAACTGCAATTCTAAATATTAACAATAACATCATTCAATATATGCTTCTATACACACGAAACGCATCAATATTTAAAATATATGTTGCAGTATGAAGAGATAAGTAAAAATTGTTAAATCGTATGAGTATACCTGAAATCGAAATTTTAGATGTTTTTGTATGCTTCTTTTTAGCCGGAGATAGGTAGGGTTTGATAACATTGTTATCTTCGTCACTTTCCGCTATTTTTTCCGGTTAGATTTTGTAGATCTGGTGATGAATTAGGGATTGGATATTGAACGGTTTTTGAACCGTTTTCTTGTGTGTGTTTTTAGTGTGTGTTAGGTGAGAGCGTTTATGAAATGAAATGAGACGGTATTGTGTTGTTTTGTTGTTGATGTTATTTTACCTAATTGCCCCTCCGTTTTTTTTTTAAGTTGAAAGTGTTTTGATCTCAACCGTTGATCATAATGAAATCAAGGGTCCATATTTGTCCCTTGGTATGTGAGAGTTATTTGGTTTCTCAAATAACTCGACTCAGTATTTTTTTACTTTTTAAAGACAAGAAAAACTATTTTTGTTTTCGGAAAAAAATTTGATTCATATATATATTTCTTTTGCTTTACCAATAGCTATAATATAAATAGGAATAATATATTCGTATTTTTGGTTAAATAGCACTATTAGTTAAAGGGTGTCTCCAAAATTGCACAGTGGCTCTTTTAAAATTACTAGCAGGGTACCCGCGCAATGCGGCGGCGGGTACCCTGTGTCTATATTTTGCGGAATACAAATATGATTCGGTTACACGTTTTTTCTGACAATATCTGTACAGATGAATGACAATTTAAATTAAAAAAAAGTTTAAGTAATAACAGTGCAAACTATTACATGTGTAGCATCTTTGAAACGTAAGTTAAAATAAACGTCATTACAAAATGAAATGTAAGCGACGGATACCCTGTAAATGAAATCATCGGTGATCAAAAAAATTTGATTTGTAAATTTTCTTTTACAATAATTGTACAGAAAAGAAGAGGAAACTTTTACGTTTGAATTTGATTACTTGATAACAAATTATTGCGTATAAAAATAGTAAAGTATACACACGATATTGGGACAACATTGAGGCGGTAGAAAATATTATAAAGTAGGATGTTAAAATGGTGATTGATTGTAGTCACAAGTAGACACGAGACAATGTAATAAGCTTCATTACATTTGTTACGGTATAAAAATATAAATGTCACAATCACTTAATATTATATTATATACCAAAGGCCTCTTGGCCTAACGGTGTGTGAGTGACCCATCAACCTAGAGGTGGTGGGTTCAAGTCTCTTTGGAGACATGTGAGATAGAAATTTGTGAGAAAATAGGTGTAGGTCGTAAAATTTGCCGTTCTAAGAAAAAAAATATCATATACTAAAAATATTTGAAGATTATCAAATTGAAAATTTATTTGTATCATTTTAAGAAATAAAATTGCTACAAATATACACCTTTTGAACCACTTTTTTTTTTTTTTTTTTTTCTTTTCCGAAAATAGTTACTGTTATTAATCATCTTGTTTGACTACCCAAAGCCTTTAGTCTAGTGGTATGTGAGTTGGTCACCAACTATGAGGTTGTGAGTTCAAGTCTCGTTAGAGATACTTGTGAGAATTATTGTGAGATAGTGGTATAGTGTGCGAAAAAATTGCCGTTCAAAAAAAAATCGTCTTGTTTGACTGTTGTAAAATTTTCAAGTACTTTGAAATTTCAAATATTACATAAAGATGTTTATGTTTCAAGTACTGTATTCCATATAGTGTTATGACTGCAACAGATCTTGCTAAAGAATCAAATTTTTGTTCCTTTTGATTCTTACCACAAAATCATATTCCTCGATGAAAATCAACATGCCTTTTTATAATGTCAAAGACTTTCGTATCCATAGAATCTCAAGTTTGTGATTGAATTTAGCCACAATACAAGAATATGATTATAAGCTATTGATTGACCCAATGGCATCAGATATTAATTGTGCAACTGTAACATGCTTATTTAGCGCCTCAGCTCATGGCCTCTCGCAAGTAGCAACCTGCAGAAAGTAAGTAGGCATTTGATTGATTAAATGTTGGCCTAGAAACCTGATGAATTTGGCTATCACGCCTTATAAAAAGTCTTGCGAAAAAAGAAAAAAGACTTGCACTAAACATTGTCAATCAATAATATTTCTGAAAATGTAATTATACATAACTACAAAACACAAAATGGGATTACTGGATATGATATACAAACCTCATAATGCTACAACTATAAAAACTGTAAGTTTGCCTGAGGCTTATCCTCTGTAGTTTTCTTTGTAAATTTTCCTGAAGCAGCAGTTTCCTCTTGAAAAAACAAAAACACACTTGATGATTGGCCTATCGCAGGTTTTTGTCACACGTCAAAACTCTATAACTTGCATGTGGTACCTCATCTTTATCACCACTGCTACACGCCACACAATCGCCTTTCCTATGTCCTCAAGTTCATCCATCACAGAAATGGAATCACGAATGTACACTCGTCCACCAGGTTTTAGAATTCTATCCATCTCAAGCATTATGCTTGTAATGTTGCATCTGATGAAGCGAAAAAAAAGTTCCGCCAAATGTTTTGTCACAAAAAAATTGGGTAATTGATGGCTAACAAAAGCATTGTCTATTTCGATTAAGAACAATATATAATTTATCTATTTCCTGGAAAACCTATGATGATAGTTATGTCAAGTACCTTTTCTGCTCAATGGAGAAGAGACCAGCTGCATGAAGGAAATCATATGTTCTTGCACGGTTCTTTATTTTCTTTAGGTTTTGAATTAATGTTGGTTGTGTTTCGTTTGGTGTGTAGGAAGGGGATTTATATCCCTTTGTAGTGTTACAAGTTAATGGGATGTTACAAAGTAATTAATTTGTTGTTATAAGATATTTAATGGGCTATCATATGTTACTCATTTTTTAATTCGGCTGTTACATTGGGCTCTTTGAATGTGCAGTTACAAGTTGAGTCAATTAAATTTCTGGACGTTAGAACTTTATAGCAAAAGACAAACAAATATTTCTATAATAAGGAAGTTAGAATGGCTGAATTTTAAGCCTTGCCATTTAAAGAAATGTCCTAAATGCATTATAAGGTAGTATAGATTTTAAAACATGAATGAAATGAATATGACAGCTTTAGATTTTGTTTATTTACAACAAGGGCCATGATAATGATAGCTTCAATTATCACCCAATAAGAATCATTTGTAAGTCCTTATGTAACAAAAATCAAACTATTAGTCACAACCTTAAAGGCTGTAATTCACAAAACCCTTAATATAAAGCTAATCAACTTTTTATCTGGCTTAAAAGTTATATATCTATACATTTTGGTGTGAAATAAATCCTCGTAAATAAGAACCTGTCCTGTGCTTCTAGACTTGTAAGTGTTTATCGACAAAAAAAATGGTCTTAAATGAACATCCACAAGCACCATCTAATTTACCATTGAACTAATAAAGTAGCCTAAACAAGTATTCAAATTTCACCTTATTCTAAACTACATACATATATGATATATCTAAACATACTCTGTTTTAGTAAAATATACAATCGAGATAAGTAGATAAACTTATGAGAGAAAAATTATTCGGTTGATACATTTTGTCAAAAGTTGCAACTTAACGTAGAGACAAGAGCCAACAACAATAAAATATAGTAGTATGTACTTTGTTCTTGAACATCGTACGTGTCAAGTCCGACCATGGTCCTCATTGCCACCCATTTTTTTTCAAGTAATATACTAATCTCTTCGTCTTAAAATAATTGTTCAAATACAAAAAATCACAGTTCAAAAAAAATTATTACAGTTTTCTCTCTTTTACATTTTACAGAATACAATTTTATCCTTAACTAATTAATTTGAAATTTCTTTAATATTTGTTGTTAGCTTTAGTGCATGTTTGGACCGCGAATTTATCAGAGCTTATCATAACATGAGCTTATTATTATTATTTTTTTTTTAAGAAAAATAAGCTACCATTAAAAATAAGTCTCGTTTGGCTGACGTAGCTTGAAAGACCATGTAAAAAAATAAGCTACTAAATGGAATGCTAGGTAAACTAACGGTTGGTGTGTGTGAGAGAGCTCATTATGGTAGTCCATGTTGGTGTCCAATACAAGAGACCGGTCCATCAAAGGCCCATCAAGGCCTTATGAACTAGATATATACACGCCTATGTTGTAAGGTGTCTGTGAGAGAGCTCATTATTTAAGTGGAAATTCTTCTAGCCTCTCTCTCTCTCTCTCTCTCTCTCTCTCTCTCTCTCTCTCTCTCTCTCTGTGTGTGTGTGTGTGTGTGTGTTAGTGTGAATGATTCACTACGTTAATTTAGGAGCATGTTTGTTTTTAAAAATCATGTCTTAAATTTTTTTTGGTCCGTTTGGTTCATCACCATACTCACGTTTTTCTACTTTTTGCTACTTGTTGTTGCACCTTAAATGATAAAAGCCGACATTTTTATTGTTTGTGCAAAAGAACCATAAAAAAAATATTAAAAATCGTGCTTTTTTTGATTATTATTTGCGAGTTCGTGTTTAAAGCTCCAAAACATAGTATTTTCGTGTCTAAAATACCAAGTTCTTGCAAGGAAATCTTCATAGCTTATGTTGTAAGGATTTCACTTGTGTTTTAGAACGTGGTTGTACAGGAAAAACGAACCAAAAACATCAAAGTTTGAGTCTTTAGTCACATTTTTGTGTTATAGTCGAAAAAACTCAAAAAGATGTATACTTTACGTGTTAATCTTGAAAAGTTTGCATTTTTATGATACTAGACACGTAATAGATTATGTTTGTGCAAAAACCTTGGATCAAAAACGTCAAAAAGTGGCGCTTTAATTGGTTTAAAAAAGGTGTTTTCTTATTCGTGTATTTGGAGAGTTAGCAAAGTCAAAAAGTCAACACACTCGATCTTTTGGTGAGATAACCTTTACACTGTTTGGTAAGATAACCTTTTATACTATTTTGTGAAATGACCTTGTATCCTGTTTGGTGAGATAACCTTTGACATTGTTTGGTGAGATAGGTTATAGGCCTATTTGGAGAGTTAGCTCTATCTAATCCAACAAACAACACAAACTCAACTTAATCACTAGACATTTAACAAAACACATTCACTCCTTTATTGTCTTTAAGATCCATATATCATTTCACACACAGAAATTCAATGGAATTAAGTGCAAAAGAGAGAGAAATGCAAAAAATTGTGATCAAAGCAACGGAAAAGCAAGCTGACTGTAGGAGATATCTAAAGCGATCAAGTACAATTTAAGGTTTTAGGAAGTTATAGAACATTCATGGTTCAAGGATTTGAAAGGATATTTAAAACTCTCTTCGGATTTGAATTTGAGCAAAAGAGTTTCGTTGATAATTTTTTCTGCATCTTGGATCAATTAGGGAGTGACTCCAAGGCAGCTGTTAGTGTGCTACAAACACAACTCAAAAGATTCTTAGAAACAAATTTCAATCCTTCTTTAGGCTATGATTACAACTCAGAAAGAACAACATTTAGCAAAACCGTTGTGTGGAAAACTAGAAGAGGGTTGAATAGTTTTACCGTTTTTATCTCATTATAAAAATTCTTTTGAAAAACTTTGATTCGAGTTTTCGTGAAATCAATCAATCACAATATAACTATACTAGAGAGAACAAACAATAATAATTAAGAAATATAAAAGGGCAAGATCAAAGTGAAGAGTTGGAAAGATCAAACCAAGACACCGAGATTTATAGTGGTTTGGAAACGAAGCTCCTCTTCTCCCTACTCCACTCCCCGAGTACGAACTATCTCAACAAGCTCCCTTCAGGCGGAGAAAACTGTACAACGTCGCTTATCACAATTTCCAACACTAAACATAATATCGAGTTCTAATCTAGCTAGAACCAATCTCACACATGATCTACCCGATACTCACACAAACTACACAAGCTACATGATCTACCCGATCTTCACACGATCTACTTAATCCACACACGGTCTACCTATCTACACACAATCTACACAAGATCTTCCCGATATCTACATGATCAACCCGATCTACACAATCTAACTAAGTGTGATGACAAACTACTTGATGTACGGCAATATACAACAAGTAAGTAACAAATGTTACGAGTGCACTAAACTAATACTACAACACTTTGTATCTTCTCGATACGACGTGTTCTTCTCTTGCACTAGTAGAGGAATCAAGGTGATCACTTAAATGGATGATTGGATCACTTGAAACAATCTGAAACTAAGTAAATGATCAAAGAAAAGGAGATATTCAAGAATGGTTTTGATCAGAAAAGAGTATGTGAAAAATTGCAATTAAGTATGATCCACTATTTATAGGCTCAAAAAATTCGACCGTTAGGGCACGATACAGTTAAATACCCACGGTACCGTTAAATTTAACATTGCCATCCCAGACAGACGCCGGTGAAAGTTTATTTGGGAATGTTTGGACCTAATATGGGACCGGGGGGGGGGGAGGGGGATAGCTGTTACAAATTTAAATAAAATGTCCCATTAAAACATTTCTTAGTAATTAAAAAAAAAAATTTGTAAAAATAATTTTTGAAAATATGTTTTGTCACATTTATAAAAAGGTGAAGTTTAGAAGAAATATTTTATTTCTTCGATCATCTTTCAAGTTTAAAATTTGTTTGTTCATACCTTGAGTGATTTATGTTGAAATGGTATTCTACAACTAATAACGTGTTTACGTTAACTTTGACGTAAAATATTTTTACATTTTGTTATTATCAAAATGTAGAGATGTCAAAAAATATAAATAACGGTTTTAGACATTATTTGTATTAACACGTTGGAATGGAGGTTCAGAGTTTTAAGAATATGTTGATCCAAAATTTGTATATGCTTGAAAACTTACTTAAACAACGAGCGTTGAGTGAAGGAGAGATGCTATAAAAAGAAAGAGAGTTGAAGGAAATAGAGAGCAGAAACAAGAAAGAGAGTTGATTGAAAGAGAGATGATAGAAATAGAGATGCTTGAACGGGAGATGAAGTTAAAAGAAATAGTGGTGAATGAAAGAGAAATTGACAGAGAGATACAAACACAAGAGGGAACAGTCAATGAGGGTAAAGCATTGGACGCTAGTTTGGTTTTCATAGAAAGTGTTACATCATCAGAACAACAGGGTGAAAACAGCAATCCATGGTATGATTCGGATGCTAATGGTACACACGGGAATGAAGCTATTTGGGATACGGAGGATGGAAATATCAGACCTCCATATAACACAGAGATATTGGCAAAGGTACAACATACAAACGATAATCAGTATGAACATGTTGTTTCTTTTGATTATGTGATTGCTCATGAGATACAAAATCATGAACAACCTGAATCTATTATCAACACATATGTGGTGAATCAGGATGATAGTAATATTATTTATAATACACCAGATATGGATCCTAGTAGAGGTGAGGAAGAACATGATAATGCGAATTATGAGCAAGATCACGTCTAATTTGCTTCCTTAAGCAATAATTTAAAATGTGAGGGTGAAAACTACTTTAAGGTCAATCCTGAAACTCAGCAAGCAAATGCCTTATTTAGAAAAGAGCTCGAGAGATATAAGGGAATTGAGAAAAGTTCTGAAATGACATGAAACAAAAAGCCGAACTTGAAATTGAAATCTCAAACCTTAAATCTCGAGCTCGAAAGCATCAAGAGACTGTCAAACCACTTTTAAACAAAGAAACTGAATCTAAATATGTAATTGCTTATCGAGATGTTGTTGATCGAGGAAAAGGTTTAATCTAAAAAATGACTAACCAACATGCAATTCACAACAAAACGGTTAGAGATCTTTCGAAAGAAATCTCTTAGTTAAAAATTTAAGAATTCAAAGATTCATAAAACCACTTCAAAGTTAGGGATCGTTCAAACAAATCTTGAAAATGAAAAATAAGAGTTTTTGAAATGAGCAAACGATCTTGATAAAAATACTTCAAAAAACAGGACAAACTATTCAGACTCTTCACATGGTGCTTCCATAAAATGAAAATGTAAACTCAAGTGATTAGTGTGAATAATATCCTCAAGTGAGGATAATAAACTCAAGTGATTGTTGCCCGTTATATGCTTTATGCATCTAGTATCTTTAATCCATTCATCGAGCTCCAAGTCAACTCCCAAGCATATCTATTTAAGTTACACAAAGAAACTCAAACATTTGGTCCCCAATATCTCATGGGTCCAAAATTGTTAGCATTGAACATTTCATGCATTTGTTGCATTTGATTTGGATGTTGAAATGGTGGACAAATTCCCCAAGGCACGTAACTTTGTTGTTGGAAGTTATTCCAAGTTACTGGATAGTTATTTGGATAACTTGTCAGGTTGCGATGTTTTAGACCATGGTTGAGAAAGTATTTATTTTCCTAGGTGGAGGAGTTTATTTATCTAAGTTTGGGTTTTAAAAATCCAACTCCGAAGTTTCAAAGATGGTTTATAAAAACATGTAGAACTGTGTTGGGAATTATATTTATTGATTTGATGATACAAAACAAGAAGAATGAAACAAGAAGGACTTAAAGCGACATGGAAGAATTCTTCAATTAATGAAGAATAAAACACAAGGGACTTGCTTGCAAAAGAAGTTTTATTTATTAGTCCTTCGTAGTATCTTGTAAACCCTAATCCTCTAGTATATAAAGAGGACATGGGTCATTGATTTTATTAACAAGTCTTTCACAATATAGACGTCTAGTAAAGGTGTGTGTAACCTAGGCGTAGGAGATAAACGCCTAGGGTTTATTAGTGTTTTAGTTTAGATAACGTGTTCTACTTGATCTAGGTAGAACATGTTAATTAGTTTGTAATCGTTAGAGAGTTTATGATAATGAAAAACCTTGTTCATGATAACATTAATTCATTGTTTGAATATTCCGCTTTCGTTATTATGTGTTCCTAGATATAGTTAATATTAGACCTAGTCTAAGAGCTACAACGATCTTATCAATTGGTATCAGAGCCTGGGGCTCTAGATCTAGGATCACAAGGTGTTTTTGATGTCGTGTTTATGAAGTAAAAGATGTCGAAGAATCTGGTTGAAGAATGTACGATGGTATGTAAGTTATTTTTTAAGGGTATCGATCTTATTGTTTTATGTGACAACATAATATATTACGTACAAACAGTTTGTTACTCAATATAAATTAAACCTCGTACTGTTGTATTGCGTTTGTGATTGGTCACTTTAATGATAGTGGGCATTGGTCAAGATTCAATTTAGTCATTAAAGGTTTTCGTCATTGAATATTCGTTTTGTGATATATTCATTTATGGGACAATGTTTGCTTATTAAATTGGCCGATGGTGCTTGATTATTAAATTGACGTTGGGGTAGACGTCTATGGCACATGTGGGTGTGATTCTCGTTAAATTGTTTGCTGATCTTGGAGTATTGCATATAGGGCTGTTCTATTAATTGATCAGTTTTGGTATATTCGTAAATTCAAGAATTTGTTTTGCTGATTATTTTATTGTCGAATAGTTCATGTTGTGTGGGGCTAAGATTCAACTTTTGGAGTATCAATTGATATATGTACGAAGTTGTCGTCATTTGCAAGAAGAGTGGTGAGTGTTGATTATTTAATGATGGACATTTAATGGTTATACGAGGAATGGAGATTTTTACCGATTCATTAAAGATAATTTTGATGGGTCAGTTATATATTTGTGAGGTTTTCGTGTACTGAATTTGGGATAGTCATTAAATCGAACTGAATTTGCACATGGTGGTCAAATTTTGCAATTGGTGTATAGAAGTTATGGTGCTACTTTTGGGGTAATTCTTTATTTTAGTCGATTTTACTTGCATCAATTGTACTATCGTGGGCCAGTGCTTTGGAAACTTATGAATCAACATTACTGGTAACGTGGTTTAGTTCAACTACATCTGTTCTTGATTTTAAAGTACTGCTCCACTGTAATTCAAGGTACTGTTCCAACGTACTGCTCTATTCAAAGTACTGTTATATCGAAAGTACTGCTCTCGGATTGAAAGTACTGCTGCATTATTTCAAAATACTGTTGCGTTAATTAAAGTACTGCTCACCAAGTTCATTGAAAGTACTGCTCGATATATTAAGGTACTGCTACAAGTTTTATTGGTGATCATGATTTACGAGCAGTGAGGGGAAGTATCTATGAGTTTGATTGGTTTTGGATTACACACACAGAATGGTTATTTGGTTCACACACACAGGAAGAAGTTTATGTTCTTAAAAAGTTTTAAAAGGCTCGTATTTGGTTCTTATGGATTAATTGATTACGAAGAAGGTTGAATATCACATATTAGAAGTTGTAGTTGAAAAAAGAAGTATCAACAAGTAAGTTAACAAATGTTACGAGTGCACTAAACTATACTACAAACTTTGTATCTTCTCCGTACGACGTGTTCTTCTCTTGCATAGTAGAGGAATCAAAGGTGATCACTTAAATGAGTAGATGGATCACTTGAAACAGATCTGAAACTAAGTAAAGATCTAAAGAAAAGGAGATATTCAAGAATGGTTTTGATCAGAAAGAGTATGTGAAAAATTGCAATTAAGTAATGACCACTATTTAATGGCTCAAAAAATTCGACCGGTTAGGGCACGATACAGTTAAATACCCACAGTGACCGTTATAAATTTAAACATTGGCCATCCCAGACAGACGCCGTGAGTTATTTGGAATGTTGACCTAATATGACGGGGGGGGGGAGGGGATAGCTGTTACAAATTTAAATAAAAAAATGTCCCCATGAAAACATTTCTAGTAAATTAAAAAAAAAATTTGTAAAAAATATTTTGAAAATAGTTTTGTCACATTTATAAAAAGGAGTTAGAAAAATATTTATCTTCGATCATCTTTCAAAGTTTAAATAGTTTGTACATACGCTTGAGATTTATGTTTTGAAATTGGTATCTACAAGTAATAACTGCTTACGTAAGTTTGACGTAAATATTTTTACATTTTGTTTATTATCAAAATGTAAGATGTCAAAAAATATAAATAACGTTTTAGACATTATTTGGTATTAACACGTGGAATGAGGTTCAAGTTTTAAGAATATGTTGATCCAAAATTTGTATATGCTTGAAATTACTTAAAAACGAGCGTGAGTGAAGGGAGATGCTATAAAAAGAAGAGAGTTGAAGGAAATAGAGAGCAGAAACAAGAAAGAGAGTTGATTGAAAGAGAGATGAGAGAAATAGAGATGCTTGAACGGGAGATAAGTTAAAAGAAATAGTGGTTGAATGAAAGAGAAATTGACAGAGAGATACAAACACAAGAGGGAACAGTCAATGAGGGTAAGGCATTGGACGCTAGTTTGGTTTTCATAGAAGTGTCACAATCAACAGAACAAAAGCGAGATGAAAACAGCAATCCATGGTATGATTCGGATGCTAATGGTACACACGGGAATGAAGCTATTTGGGATACGGAGGATGAAATATCAGACCTCCATATAACACAGAGATATTGGCAAAGGTACAACATACAAACGATAATCAGTATGAACATGTTGTTTCTTTTGATTATGTGATTGCTCATGAGATACAAACATCATGAAACCTGAATCTATTATCACACATATGTGGTGAACTCAGGATGATATAATTATTATTATATACACCAATATGGATCCTAGTGAGTAGGATAGAACATGATTAATGCGAATTATGAGCAAGATCCGTCAATTTGCTTCCATAACAATAATTTTAAAATGTGAGGGTGAAAACTACTTTAAGTCATTCCTGAACTCAGCAAGCAATGCTTTTTAGAAAAAGAGCTCGAGAGATATAAGGGAATTGAGAAAAGTTCTGAAATGACATGAACAAAAGCCGAACTTGAAATTGAAATCTCAACCTTAAATCTCGAGCTCGAAGCAGTAGAAACTGTCAACCACTTTAACAAAGAAACTGAATTAAATATGGAATGTGCTTATCGAGATGTTGTTGATGCGAGAAAGTTTTATCTAAAAATGACTAACAACATGCAATTCACACAAAACGGTTAAGATCTTTCGAGAGAAATCTTCTTTAGTTAAAAATTTAAGAATTCAAAGATTCATAAAACCACTCAAAGTTAGGGATCGTTAAACAAATCTTGAAAATAAAAATAAGAGTTTTTGAAATGAGCAAACGATCTTGATAAAAATACTTCAAAAAAACGGACAAATATCAGACTCTTCACATGGGCTTCCATAAAATGAAAATGTAAACCAAGTGATTAGTGTGATAAGTATCCTCAATGAGATAATAAACTCAAGTGGATTGTTGCCCGTTATATGCTTTTGCATCTACGTATTCTTTAATCCATTCATCGAGCTCCAAGTCAACTCCCAAGCATATCTATTTAAGTTACACAAGAAAATCAACATTTGGTCCCAATATCTCATGGGTCCAAAATTGTTAGCATTGAACAATTTCATGCATTTGTTGCATTTTGATTTGGATGTTGAAATGGTGGACAAATTCCCCAAGGCACGTAACTTTGTTGTTGGAAGTTATTCCAAGTTACTGGATAGTTTTTGGATAACTTGTCAGGTTGCGATGTTTTAGACATGGTTGAGAAAGTATTTATTTTCTAGGTGGAGGAGTTTATTATCTAAGTTTGGGTTTTAAAAATCCAACTCCGAATTTTCAAAGATGGTTTATAAAAACATGTAGAACTGTGTTGGGAATTATATTTATTGATTTGATGATACAAAACAAGAGAATGAAACAAGAAGGACTTAAGCGACATGGAAGAATTCTTCAATTAATGAAGAATAAAACACAAGGGACTTGCTTGCAAAAGAAGTTTTATTTATTAGTCCTTCGTAGTATCTTGTAACCCCTAATCTCTAGTATATAAAGAGGACATGGGTCATTGATTTTATTAACAAGTCTTTCACAATATAGACGTCTAGTAAAGGTGGTGTACCTAGGCGTAGGAGAATAACGCCTAGGGTTTATTAGTGTTTTAGTTTAGATAACGTGTTCTACTTGATCTAGGTAGAACATGTTAATTAGTTTGTAATCGTTAGAGAGTTTATGATAATGAAAAACCTTGTTCATGATAACATTAATTCATGTTTTGAATATTCCCGTTTCGTTATTATGTGTCCTGGATATAGTTAATATTACCTAGTCTAAGAGCTACAAACGATCTTATCAATGGTAAGAGCCTGGGGCTCTAGATCTAGGATCACAAGGTGTTTTTTGATGTCGTGTTTATGAAGTAAAAGATGTCGAAGAATCTGGTTGAAGAATGTACGATGGTAGTAAGTTATTTTTTAAGGGTATCGATCTATTGTTTTATGTGACAACATAATATATTACGTACAAACAGTTTGTTACCCAATATAAATTAAACTCGTACTGTTGTATTGCGTTGTGATTGTGTCACTTTAATGATAGTGGGCATTGGTCAAGATTCAATTTAGTCATTAAAGGTTTCGTCATTGAATATTCGTTTTGTGATATATTCATTATGGGACAATGTTTGTTATTAAATTGGCCGATGGTGCTTGATTATTAAATTGACGTTGGGTAGACGTCTATGGCACATGTGGGTGTGATTCTCGTTAAATTGTTTGCTGATCTTGGAGTATGCATATAGGGCTGTTCTATTAATGATCAGTTTTGTATATTCGTAAATTCAAGAATTTGTTTTGCTGATTATTTATTGTCGAATAGTTCATTGTTGTGTGGGGCTAAGATTCAACTTTTTGGAGTATCAATTGATATATGTAGACAGTTGTCGTTCATTTGCAAGAAGAGTGGAGTGTTGATTATTTAATGATGGCATTTAATGGTTATACGAGGAATGGAGATTTTTACCGATCATTAAAGATAATTTTGATGGGTCAGTTATATATTTGTGAGGTTTTCGTGTATGAATTTGGGAATATCATTAAATCGAACTGATTTGCACATGGGGTCAAATTTGCATTGGTGTATAGAAGTTAGGGTGCTACTTTGGGGGTAATTTTTATTTAGTCGATTTTACTTGCATCAATTGTACTATCGTGGGCCAGTGCTTTGAAACTTATGAATCACATTTACGGTACTGTGGTTATAGTTCAACTACATCTGTTCTTGATTTTAAAGTACGGCTCCACTGTAATTCAAGGTAACTGTTCCAGAACTGCTCTAATTCAAGTACTGTTTATATCGAAAGTCACTGCTCTCGGATTGAAAGTACTGCTGCATATATTTTCAAAATACTGTTGCGTTAATTAAAGTACTGCTCACCAAAGATTCATTGAAAGTACTGCTCGATATATTAGAGTACTGCTACAAAGTTTTATTGGTGATCATGATTTACGAGCAGTGAGGGGAAACGTATTATGAGTTTGATTGGTTTTGGATACACACACATCGATAATGGTTATTTGGTTCACACACACAGGAAGAAGTTTATGTTCTTAAAAAGTTTTAAAAGGTCGTATTTGGTTCTTATGGATTAATTGATACGAAGAAGGTTGAATATCACATATTAGAAGTTGTAGTTGAGTTTCACAGGTTTTGTTTTCATATAGCTTGATGAATCTAGCAATGTGTGATTTTTCTTATGATGCTCTAACGTGCACACATTTGGCTATCCCTTAAAGGAGTTACATTGTAGTGCTCAGTTCTCAATATTAGTTGAGGATTTTTTGTCAGGGATTGCGGTCTACTTTTATGTTCATGGTTCGTATAAGTAGGAGTTCCGTGATAGTACAAGATTTAAGACACAAAGTTTGGGGAAATGTCACTTCTTCATCAAATTCGTTATATTTAGTTTCTTCAACATTGAACATTAATATAGGCCTACAGATTGAAGAATCATGAGATGGTTAACACATTGATTTGCAGGGGACAGCATATTATGATGTTTTTTTTAATCATTTTGACGTTCATGCACGACTTCCCAACGGGAAGTGTTTGATTTTTTACTATGTTGATCATTATACTCACTACTGAGTTGGCGAGTTCTAATTGTTTTGGGATTCATTTTTCGTAAGCTTTTGGTGTTCTTCATGAGGGGCAATTTGAAAGCATTGGAAGCGGCTTTGATTAGAAGTGTGTATTGGTTCGTGGTGGCAACGATCATTATGTGCATATGTTCCTATTGTTGATAACAATAAAGGGGAAGAGATGTTAGAGTGGGCATGGCAATGGCTAAGGGGTAAGAAGA
>LBNU01025889.1:16351-30376 GCA_014162995.1 Artemisia annua
GTTTCACAGGTTTTGTTCATCATATAAGCTTGATGAATCTAGCAATGTGTTTGTTTCATTCATGGCGAGATTTAATTATCTCAACTTTTCTACTTCGTCTAGGGAAGTTCGTACAAGAAGGTATTTGTTTTGTTACCATCAAATAGGGGAAGATTGTTGGGAATTATATTTATTGATTTGATGATACAAAACAAGAAGAATGAAACAAGAAGGACTTAAAGTGACATGGAAGAATTCTTCAATTAATGAAGAATAAAACACAAGGGACTTGCTTGCAAAAGAAGTTTTATTTATTAGTCCTTCGTAGTATCTTGTAAACCCTAATCCTCTATTATAAAAAGAGGACATGGGTCATTGATTTTATTAACAAGTCTTCCACAATGTTGACGTCTAGTAAAGGTGTGTGTAACCTAGGCGTAGGAGATAAACGCCTAGGGTTTATTAGTGTTTTAGTTTAGATAACGTGTTCTACTTGATCAAGGTAGAACATGTTAATTAGTTTGTAATCGTTAGAGAGTTTATGATAATGAAAAACCTTGTTCATGATAACATTAATTCATTGTTTGAATATTCCGCTTTCGTTATTATGTGTTCCTAGATATAGTTAATATTAGACCTAGTCTAAGAGCTACAACGATCTTATCAAACCGTAGGGGGCTGAATATGGTCTTTTCGGCTTCTTCTAAGTTTATCAACTTCAAGCCTCAAAGATCAATAAGTGGTTATACAACAATAACAACAACCAACTAAAGTATCTAAAGCGAGTAAAGAGATACCACAATATATATTTGTTCGGGATGGGGGTTTATTCCATATGTGTAGCAACCCACTAACTTCTCTACTAGCTTCCCATAGGTTAGCAAAGCCTTACTAACTTAACTTAGGCCCTCACTAAGCACAATCTAGCTTAGAAATGCCTATAGCTAATTCCCGAGTAAAATTTTTGCTTTGCTATACTACTATTGCCTATATAACCTCTAGACAAACTCACGTATCCACCTATGGCAACTACTACTATGTTTACTTGATGTAAACATCCCGGTATGTCAAGTCTAGGTTTTAAACACATTTTCACTAAGTAAACTATCACTCTAGTACACTATACTCATCAGAAAACCCTAATTGCACCTATGTGTTTACGGTTATCTTTAAAACCCTAATTGCTTATCTGAATTAGCTTGAAAGTGCTCAAGGATTAAGTATGAGTTACAATAGCAACTTTAGGTTATAATAGACTTCCTAGATCATAGTACAACTCCCTAGCACTTAGGTACAAGTCCCATAAGCACAAAACCCTAACTAGGTCATAACTTCCCGTAAACTAGGTTAAACTTTCCCAAATCTTTACCATAAGCTACCACCACTTAGTATAAGCCTCCTAGGACTTAATGTTAGCCACTAAACACTCATAGGCCCCTAATCTAGGCACTAAAACCTAGGCAAAACCCTAAACTCTCACTAGACAAAACTAGGTTAAAACTAAACCTAAAACCTAAACTAAGCTACCTTAGCACCTCAAATCTTACAAGCTAGCACCCTAGCACCTCCCTTATACTAATCTAGCACCCTAACACCTCCCTAGCAAGCAAGCAAGGAGGTGTATCACCTCCTTGTCACCACCTTGCTCGCTAAACTTAACTATGGCCACAACCGGCCTAGCAGCCCCTAGCTACACCATAGCTCATCCTCATCACCCACTAGACCCTCCATTACATCACCTAGCTCTGCTTACTCAACCCCCCCTCCTCGACACATCCTACTCCCTTTTCTTGCTCGCTACTCTTGCGTACCCTATAAATACCCCATGAAACCACACCACTTCTCTTCACACCTCCCCTCTCTTCTTTACCTAAACATTTCTGTAGTATAAGACCCTTAGAACCCATAGAAGTCAAGTAGCGAAGCCCTAGTCCCTTGTCGAGTTCTTGTTTTGGCCGAGCAAACCCTAAACCCACGTTAGGACTCCCACAACCTAGGTAAGCCTAACCTTTGATCCTAATGCCTTTAGTAATGACCTAGGATAGTTATAGCATGCCTTAGAACCCTTAAAACCCTAAGCTAGAGCCTTGAACCTTTTCTTTTACAAGTTTCCATTTAGAAACCCTTATTTAGGTTGAATTGATGATTTTGTGCTAGATTGCTTGTTCTTGTGTTATAATCTGTTCTATATGACTTAATTGAGTAAATATAAGTTAAACATAAGCTAGGAAACTTAATTGTCTCATTAAAATACAATTTGCATGGAAAAAGGACTAGTTTTGCAATAGTTTTCATGCATAGGGGTATATACTATAACTCTGAAAATATGAAATTTAGGGACTGTTTTTGACATTTCTTAGAAGTTATAAGTGAAAGGACTCTTTTTGCAAAGATCTAAAACCCTAGGGTAGAAATTAAAATAAGTTTTAAACTTAAAAGGACTAGTTTTGCAAATATTATTAAGTTAAGGGTATAAAAGGTAAATATTGAAAGTTAGCATAGTTAAAGGACCATTTTTTCCATTTCTCTAAAATATATAAGTATAGGGACTAAATATGCAAAAGTTAGAAAGTTAAATGCTTAAATGTTATAAGTTTATAAGTTTAGGGTAGAAAGTGTAAATATGTAAACTTGAAGGGTATAAACGGACTATTTTCATATAAGTAAAAACTTATTTTAAGTTAAAAGCATAACACAATACTAGGGAGCTTCATGTGAGGGGTATCATGTGGATATTTCGTTTTGACGAGTTTGCTGGGTTTACGATTTAAAGTGTCCTGGCTCCTCAAACGATTATTGCATGACCTCTGAATTATGATGGCCCGAACGGTGTTATGTTATAACTNTTTTAAACTTAAAAGGACTAGTTTTGCAAATATTATTAAGTTAAGGGTATAAAAGGTAAATATTGAAAGTTAGCATAGTTAAAGGACCATTTTTTCCATTTCTCTAAAATATATAAGTATAGGGACTAAATATGCAAAAGTTAGAAAGTTAAATGCTTAAATGTTATAAGTTTATAAGTTTAGGGTAGAAAGTGTAAATATGTAAACTTGAAGGGTATAAACGGACTATTTTCATATAAGTAAAAACTTATTTTAAGTTAAAAGCATAACACAATACTAGGGAGCTTCATGTGAGGGGTATCATGTGGATATTTCGTTTTGACGAGTTTGCTGGGTTTACGATTTAAAGTGCCCTGGCTCCTCAAACGATTATTGCATGACCTCTGAATTATGATGGCCCGAACGGTGTTATGTTATAACTAAACCTAATAACAACATAACTCAATAGTAGGGAACTTCGTGTGAGGAGTTATATACTTCTGAATTATGATGGCCCGAACGGTATTATGTTGGCAGCATAATACAATAGTAGGGAGCTTCATGTGAGGAGTTATACTTCTGGATTACGATGGCCCGAACGGTGCTATGTTATATGTAGAAACCTTAAGAGTGATTAGTTAAGAATACCTAAACTAATACTTGACATACACACATACCTACACTACCCCCAGGATACGTGAGTGAGCTGTATAAACCTTTATTCCACTTACCTTAAGACCCAGGTGAGTTTTCATAGCCTTACTTTTAAATGCTTTACAACTCTGTGAGGGGGATACATGCTTTAAATCGAATACAAGTCTTTTTCTTTGGTTGTTGCACGAGTAAACTATCTGCCACCACTACATAACCAAATTCATGAATCTAATCACTTGCAAGTGGACGCGAATATAATTGATAGATCTATTGGAGTTTGACAACTCCCGTTGATACTACCTCTCACTGGAGGGTATCAATAAGTATTATATTTGAACCTTCTGAAGGATTAACTTTGGCAAGTTATCCTTCCCGTCCCCTCAAGGTTGGTCTGCAGACCCCATGACCTGGACTGTTAACGTGTGGTTCATGAGCTTAATGCAATATACCCGCTATCTCTAAACTTTTCAACACATAGGGTTTAAGCTGAACCCTATGGAACTTGTATTCACAGTATATCTACCTAAACCTATGACTCTCACTCAACCCTAGTGTTGACTTTTAAGCATGTTATCCTAGGTAATTGAGCTTGATGAGTGTGCAAATACTCATTATTTATATCACATTTAGACTGCAAATACATCTGAAATCACACAGAAATACCACAAAATACATAAAATATCTTTGAATTGTGTTTTTATGTGTTTCAGATACAAAAGGATTGAAAACTGATGAAAAACAGTCAAGTTTGCATAATTGGCAGTTTCAGTCCCTGAACTTTCATAAAATGGCAAAACTAGTCCCTGGTTATTCAAAACATGAAAAATATCATCAAAGGTCCTTTGGGATTCACAAGTTGTCAAAAGAAATCCTTTAAAGTCAAAATTTTCAAAATGACAACTTTGGTCCCTCAAGTTTGAAAAATGGCAAAACAGGCCCCTGAAGTTTCACACTTTGGCAAAACTAGTCCTTGAGGGTTTAAAATGAATGAAAAGTCAATATTAGTCCATGGGAAATCAAACTTATTCATTTTTAGTCCCTGGATAAAAGTTTTCATCAATTGGCAGAAAAGGCCCCTCAAGTTTCAAATTTGGCAAGAATGGTCCCTGGGTATTTAAAAATTGGAAAATATCAAAAATCACCCTTGTACTATTCTTGTAAGGCATAATTGGTCCTTTTGATAACTTTTGGGAAAATTACATTTTCAACCCCTCAAGTTTCAAAAGTTACACAAATGGTCCTTGGGGTTTATAAAAATGGAATTTTACAACTATGGTCCTTGGTTTATCATATATGGCAGGTTTGGTCCTTGTGAACTACTTTGGAAGCTTGCCAAGATCAGCCCCCTAAGTTTCAAGAAATGACACTTTTGGTCCTTGGGCTTATTTTAACTAAACCAAACCAAACCCTTTTTCCTTATTTACTATAACCCAAAAACAAACCCAAAATAAATCCTAACCCACTACAACCCTGGCCCATTTCACTCCAGCCCAACAAACACCCTTTTATATAAAAAACCGGGTCAAACACTGAGTCAAACCCACTCCCTGTTCACCCCTTCCCTCCACCTCACCTTCTCCCTCACCACCTGGCTACTAACTCTCTCCACCTCATCCCCCCAGCTCACACAACCTTCCAATATTCATTAATTGCCCAGAAAACACTCTAAGCAACCATTTGGACTTTTGGCGCCAAAAGCAAGTCAAATGGCTAAGATGAATTCAGAGCAACCAACGGCCAAGATTAGTGATGGGATATGCTCAGAAGCATGTGGAGAGCTCAAAAAGTCTATAAAGAAAGGCAGAGAAGCATTGTGGAAAAATATATAGTTTAATTTTAGCAAAATGTATGTCGACTAGTGTACTATTTGAATTTCCAGTGTAAAAGTTAGCTTTCAAGCATTCTGTTAAGTAATATCAGTGTATCTCAAACAATTTTCAAGCTTCAATTTCAGTTTGTTTTTACAATTTCAGTTTATGCAAATATTACCTCAAAATTTCATGTTTATGGTAATATTGTTTATAGTGTTGTTATTGGACTCATAAGCTAATATAAGTTCCTTGTATAGCTTCTAAAAGCTATTAGTAACTTCAAACCAGTAGTAGTAATCAAAAGTAAAAAATTCACAAAAATCAAAATAAATAGTGAGAAAATAAAAAAATCAGTGAAATGGTGAAGAAAGCAAAGGAGCAAGGTGTATACTGGATTGCCTTTGGTTTAGAGCTTATTGGGAAGCTATAGGTGTGGTTTATGGTCTCTGGTATCTCAGTTCTCACTTGGATCATTTGTAAGCTCAACATTTCAACTTTTGGCATTTTCACTGTACACTTGCTTATTGCTACTTTTCTATGTGTTTTTATGATTATTAAGTGTATTAGAGTTCAGTTATTGTTTAATATATCATACTTGTTCATTGGATTAACTTGTTGCTAAAAATTCCCTTTACACAGTATATACCTCATATTTGACAAATCTAAGGTTTATGCTTGTATTGTTAATGTTTTATGCTCATATGATCTTGTGTGTTCATCTTGTAACCTTTGGAATCAGTGTGGTGGTTTAATTTTATAATTTGCTTTGAAAATCATAAATGGATATTTATAAAGGGTTGTTTGGATTAAGTGAAATGGATGTGGTATAGGCTGCTTGTGTTGTTGTTTTGTGTGATGTATGATACAATAGCATCTATTGTCACATTTAAACCATAAAATCCAGTGCTACTTGATAGTAAAGTCAAAATCACACTTAATTCCTTTTAATTAGTTATCTGTTTAAATTTAAGAGTCCATAATCTACATACTAGCTTAATATTAGGTAATCTAGCTTAATTTCATATTTCATAAGCTTAATATATCATAATCAATCCATAGAATCAGATCAAAACTCATATAAGTCAACTTAGGTTCATAATCTAAAAGTCAAAAGTTCACAGATAAAACTTTTTGAATCAACTAGATAATTTTCTATAGGACTCAATATTGATTTTCATGTTCTGAGCTTTTGGATAATTAATCATTTGTTGCTTGTCTTGCTCAGTATATTTTTAATAATTTTTATTTGGCTTGTTTACCTGCTTATATTGTGCTTATCTCTTAGCTGTTTTTCAAAAATCTGTCCTGTGCACAATTTTGATCTCATTTTTACAAGCTTGCACAATCTTCAAAATTTATTATTAGCTTGTGATACTTGGTGTTTTGAAAAGTCCTTCTGGTTAGCTTTGTATGCATGCTCTTATTTTCCCATTAACTGCTTATTATGACTGCTTAATTTGCTTTCCATGATTGCTCAAAACCACTCACTACACTGATTCATCAGTGTAGTTGAGTCTTTTCATAAGCTCATAATAAGCTCATTACTTGGACTTAACTTGTGTTATTGGGTTCTTTGAGAAGCCCATCCACTAGTATCTTTGATTCAGAGCTTGTATTTCATTTTCAGCTTATTTGATAAGCTTGCTTTAGCTTATTTGTTTGTCCCATTTCCACTGTATTCACTGGTATACCAGTGAATACAAGCCTTTTCATAAGCCCTTTATAAGCTCAACAGTTAACTTGAGCTTGAGTGATTTAGCTTTTTGTGAAGCTTAACTACCCATCTCAAAGTTCCAAAGCTCATTTCTCATTTTCTGGCTTATTCAATAAGCCTGCAAGAGGCTTTTACTTTGTCTCATTTAATATCACATTGAGCAATTCAGTGAGTTCAAAGCTTTTTTATAAGCTTCTCATAAACTCATTTGTGGGCCATATCCTGTGAGCTTTTGCTTTTTGGATACCCCACCAACCCATTTCACTTATTCAGTCCTTATTTTGAGCTTACTAGCTTATTTCATAAGCTTAAAAAGCCCTTAACTTTGACTGCAGGGTGTTTGGTTGACTGTGTCAATCAATAAGTGCTTATTTGCTTATCAAAGCTTATCAGTGCTAATTCTTTGTGCATTTTCACTTGTTTCCAGTCCTTTTCATTTGTTCACACCTTATTTCACCTTTGTTTTCCTTTGAGAAGCTTGTTTGACTGCTTATTTGACCTTGAATCATCACTTTGAGCCAAAAACTCAATCTGTTAAGATCATAAGCTTTCTTTTTGCTTATTCACTTCTAAATTTTTTGTCTTTATTAAAGTTTGATAATTACAGTAGTTTAATAGTCTTATAAAAGAAAAACCATAAAAAGAAATAAAAAAAATAGAATAGTGCTTATTTAGTCTTATTAGCTTAAGCCATTTGCTTATTTTTGTTAACAACATAGCTTTTTTATATTTTTCTTAAGTTTCTGTCACCTTAGTGTATTTCTAGAAAAAGTTTCAGATTTTTCTTTGGTTATTTAGTATTTATAATAAATCAATAATAGTTTTAATAATTAATAAATAGTAATTAATTAATAATAAATACATAAATAGTGTAATAATTATATTTTCAGTTTTAAAATAAGTTTTATAATATTTTAGATTTTTCAAAGTTAAAATTTCATTTATTTATCTTATATTCATATTTAATTGTATTTTAGGTAATTATTAAATAGTTTAAAATAGTTTTTAATTAATAATAATTAATTAATAAGTCTAATAAATAATTTTAATTTTCCAATAATTTTCTTAAGTCATTAGGATCACAAAAATATAATTTTCACATTTGTGGGATTTATATTGATCACTTTTCACTTTTTATTTTGTACGTAGACGTTTATTTAAACGTAAACGTACGAATTTTAGGTTTTTAAGTTTTCTTAACTTTATAATAAGTTTCTATATTATAAATAAATATTTTATTTTTATTTAATTTGCATTTAAGTCGCTAAGACATGCAAATTCTTCTATAATTAAAAATCGATCTTTCGTTTTGTACGTTTACGTTTATTTTAAACTAAACGTACGTTTTTAAGTTCTTTTACGTTTTTAAGTAATTTGATTTCCCGTGTTTGTTTTTATATATTCCCTAGTGTAAAACACTCATAACCCTTTTCTATTTGACATATTTTGATCTCGAATTCGTTATTATTCAGGATATCACATCTCTTTGGGAGTTAAACGACCCGGGGATACACCAAACTCCTCAGGACTTCATTGTATTGTGTCTTGAACATTTAGGATTTTTATTACGATTAGCCATTCACAAGTGGTTAGTTTGTGTGATAAAACCTGATGGTTTTGGACCAATCAGAGCTCTTTAGGAACCCTGGCACGGAGAAGAACTGGACATGATGACGTCCATAATAATTATCATTCATCGGTTTTTGCTTTAAAACGTATCTTAGGGACCTCTCTTTTGGTAAAAGTATATCTTTTACTGTAAAAACTCTGATGAATAAATGAATGATAACACCTTTTCCAAAAACGTCTCTTTTCGAGTCGTTTTCTACTATCTTGTCTTTGTTTCCATGAAGTAATACCCCAACTCTAAATCTGCTGCGATCTATGAAAAATGGGGGTGTTACAATATGTACGTCCAGTTGGGAATCCACGACACCGATACTATTACTAAGTATAATCCTTTCGGTAGACTATAAACCGTTACAACTTTATGATGCGTGGTTTTGCAACCTTGCAAAAGGTTTTACTTCTCAAGGGATCTTGAGAAGCTTTGCAATCCCCACCAGGCAGTGTACCTGACCGATGTAGTATAGTGAGTGGCAAGTACCGGGGGATTGATCGTTCTCTTGGGGAATAATGTCGTTAGGATTGAAAACTAAGTCAAGTAGGTCTAAAGGTGAAGGATGATTTTTTTTGTATTTTTATATTTTTATGAAAGCAATTAAAATCTCGGGTATTGGAAGAGTGGACGGAATTAGTTGCTAGTCAACTAACCCAAAATTACTAGTTATGCAAATAAAATAAAATAACAAGAAAAGTAAATTGGTGAACTTTTTATAATGAGAAAAGTGTGTTTACTTAGATTTCACTACTCCCTAGTTATCTCCTATTGATTAATTGATTTGTTACAATTGTTTGGATGAAGGGTTGCATTCCTTAATACCATTCGTAGGGGTGTATACGTCCTTCCCCAACTCTATGAGCTTCTATCTCTTCTTATGACGACATGTTTAGTATCCTATCATAGCCTCCTTAATAGTCACTCATGCATTAAATACAACCAATAAAACCGTAGTACACATCCGATTACGTTTCCCAAGACGTTCAATCCTATTATTATATAGGAGGTTGGCCAATTTCTTGAGCCTAACGCATGTCAATCATCCACAACAATAAATAACAAACCAACAATCAATAATTAACAACTAGGTTTCATTAGATCTAAGCAAACACAAGGAAATCTAAGCTAGCATGTTAATGTAAAGAAAAGACAAACAATTAATCAAACAACACATAGACATATTGAATGATTAAAGGAAGAACTTATCTTCAATTGAACATGGAAGAAAAGAGGGTTTGAAACCCTAAAAATACTGTAAAAGTCGGACTAGGGTTTTTCTCCAAAGTTGCACACTTTATGAATGAAAAATCCAAAACTATATATAGAGATTACAAGCTGACGGCGTCAGGTTATAAGTCTTGACGGCGTCAGGCCACCGTGTTTAGGGTTCTCGGATCGCCTAAAAAAGCCTCTGACGACGTCACTTGTAAACTTCATCTGGGCCGTCTCTCTTTAGCATAACACCTGACGGCCTTGGGAATTTTGTACCTGACGCCGTCAGGTGTAAACTTGACATTTTCTTCTGGGGCGTCTAGTGTTAAAAATCCATCATCTTGAGCATAAGGTGACGGCGTCAACTCCAAAGCGTGACGCCGTCAAGTGTAAAAACTTGACTTTTCTTGTTTTCTTCATACTTGAGCATAAAAACGTCCGAAAAGCTCCAAAATGCTCCATTTTCTAGAAATCACGTTCCAAGTACCTAAAAAGAGAAAAGGAACGATTTGAGGTAATATTTGATCATAAAATCACCATTTAGGGCTTAAATGACCCCCTAAAAGCGTAACAAATATTTTCTTATCACTTTACTACATCGATATGCACAAAGATTAGCGCTCACAAAGAAGAGCTACTCCAATGGTATTTCGCCCTCGGAAAACACCCAAAAGAATCTCACAATTTGACTTAACCACTATGACACAAAGACAACTAAGACTTCCCACCGGAACTACCAAACTCCAAACTAGATCTCCCACGACCTAGGCTTGTTCACCAAGATACAAGACTTCCTTTAAAACTAAATTGAATGAATAATAGTTGATTGTTCAAATCAAGCCCTAACACAATTCACAAGAGTGGATTAGGTTCTTATGAATCTTCCCTTGCGAACTCACTCTCGTAATTTTCCTACGAATAAGTGAGTTTCAAGAATGATAAAAGATGAGAAGTAAGAACACAAGATAGTAGACTTAGAGGGTAGAGAGAAAAGAAGCGAGTAGGAAAGAATAAATGGCAAGGGGTGAGAAATTCCCAAGAAAAGAGGGGGTATTTATAGACCAAACCATGGAACTCAAACACCTGGCGCATCGCTGGCACTCTGACGAGCCAGTAGCGCGCTAGGCGCTGAAATCTCGAGCGTGGTTTTATAATTACCCTGTCTTTTCAAACCCCCAAGTGCACTTCGCATTTGACCTTTCCAAATTATTTCAACACTTATAGTGTGATAAGGTCAACCAACTTAAATAACCATTTGTCAAAAATATTTTGTGTAACATTTAAAATAAGTCTTGGGGATGTTTGCCCAATATCAAGGGAAGAGGAAAGAACTATTGGACATCACGTGATGGATAAAAGTTTGCCTTTCATATTTGAAATTCAAATTCAAAAACTAGCTGCTGGAGGTTGAGTGCGGGATTGGATAAGTGAGTTATCAAAGGGAATATCCAAGGAATATACCATGTGGATAAGAGGGAAGAGAGTGTGCATTTGAAATTCAAATTCAAATGTTAGATAAGGTTAGAAACTAACCATGGTTAGGTTTGTGAGTTGGCAGAGAGAAAGAATATATGCTAATGAATATTCCAAACTTGTTGGAGAAGTGTTGTAACCTCTCGTAATTTTCCTACGAATAGTAAATAATAAATCATGATTAATAAATCATTACGTTATTTAATAACCGTTTATACCGGTAACAATTTTTTTTTGTTATTCATGATATACTATTTAAATCACAACGTTACTTGTGATTACCATTTACCTAGAAACGACGCTCACACACAACCCTTGATAGTCTAGTAATCGCGAGTTAATTAAAAACATTTAACGTTATTACGATACGTTTCGTCATTTAACCAAACACGTTCAAATAATTTTTCGAGTTCACGAAAATTACCACAAATACTCACTAATGATATTGGGCCTCGAACCAATACCCAAAACGTGTTAAATGGGCCTACAAACCCATTGGGCCTCAAGCCCAGTAACCACAAAACCCAACGGACTCTTATAGTTATTTTTATTTTCTTTCTTTCTTTCTTTTAGGCCCAGTCCACGAAAAACAAGCCCAACAACAACTTAAGCCCAAAAACACTTAAGTTATTTTCGTATAACCACTCCAACACACGATCACTTTGGCCAATTTATTCGCAAATTCCCTTAACAACATAACGATATTATTACATAACTTGTTTGCCCTCCCAGCTGAGATTCGAACGTGACCAACCATGCTCTTTAACTCGCACAATTACTCACTTAACAATCATCAAAGCTTAGCTCAAAACTCATTCTCACAACTTTACTAGAAAGTATATACTAGCTCAAAATTTAAATCGTTGCACTCCCATAACGTTAAAAATCTTCCTAGACAACATTACTAAACACGTTTTATACATTCATGGACTTCCATAAACCTACAAACGAACCAAACAAACAAAATAATTTCCTTTTTGTTCTTTTCTTCTCGGCTAGAACACTACAAGGACGAATACCATTACCAACTCTTCTATTCATCATTTGGACCTAAACAACAATCAAGAACACACACATTGACCACGTTTTAAAAGTGCGAACAAAACTCAACGCAAAACATGGGGTATTTTGTATTCTTCTCGGTTGGAGACTTGCACAAGGACGAATTACAACACTACTCTACTATTTAGCTCACTATACCTCGTACCATAGTCATCATTTGATCTAATAAACACGTTCTAAAAATCATCTATAAAACATGCATGCAACGAGCCATGCACCCACACAAACATTAAATCACACTTCATATATTTCTAAGTTTTCTAAGTCCTTGAGAACGTGTAACTTTAGCCAAGTTTGGAGGAATTCGAATCAAGTTAAGAAGTAAAGTTATTTCGTTCCTATATATTTGGTGTGCCAAGGAACGAACCACAACATTGGTCTAGCCATTCACAAGCCCTACGTAACGTTTTACCCCACCCTTTGAGGTGAGGTGAGTCATTTTCACTATCCTCATTTCCATTTTCATATTACATTTTCATTGGAATCACATTAGCATTGCACCTATCATTCATTATCTATATTAGCGACACATATATTTTATTTGATATACCAATTATTTAGTATGATATCTAATAGGTTTCATCAATATTCGCAACATATATACATGTATAAACACATTTTAAGACACGTTTCTTATTTGTTTTGGCCTTTTCGAATTCATATATAAACACTTAGAATTATTTTGAGAAGTTGAAAACTATATTAAAACAAACTAAGTCACATTTACTTTGTCTCATTTTCTCGTAAAATCTATTAACAACACATATGTTAAATTCACTATATTGAATACTTGTTATGCCATTTATTGAGTACAATAATTATTCGACACTTATAACAATGTTTAAATCACTATCGAGACACGTTTCTAAGTCACCGTGACCTTTTCGAAATTTTGCAAAACACTTAGAATATTTTTGTGTCCTTAAAACCACTTTCCAAAAATGACTTATGTCATTTACTTTGACCTTGTATATATTAAACGAAACAAACAACACCTCGTTTTTAAAACTCGATCTACTAGTTCATACACTAAACTAACGAGCTACGTATTTTACTCACCCTAAAAAACTCATGTCAACCCTTGTCTAAACCCAAAGCTTATCACGTTCAACGCATGTTTTAAAAACAATAATATATAACGATGAGCTTAAAGCCCAATAAGCAAATTATAAGCACTTGAGATAAGTTGAACGTATTAGCCCTTTTGAACCGATTTTGTAACCTTAAGATGAGCCCATAACCAGGCCCAATTTCCTCCTAAGCCCACTAGAATGTAAATCCGTAATGAGCCCTTATTTTCAACTCGTTAAGGCCCAATATGTAAAAATGAGCTATTTTAAGGAAATAAGCTGTTTTGAAAAGTCAATTAAGCTTTTGTAAGCTTATTTGTGAAATGAAAATATTAAACTTTGGATTTAGTAAAGTTTGGACTTGATTTGCAAATTTTTCTTAACCGAGGGACAAAAACTACCATTTTACAAACTTGTGGTTAAATACTGCCAAATTGATATTTTGTGATGAAAACTGTAAATTTAAGAACTTTTGGGTATAAAATGTAAATATTTAAAAGTTTTCGACTTGAAATGTATATATATTTAAATTTTGGACTGAGATTGCAAAAATTATGCCGTTAGAGTTAAAAGTGCAAATTTGTGAAACTTAAAGGATTTTTCA
>LBNU01025890.1:0-10413 GCA_014162995.1 Artemisia annua
CTTCACAAAGGCACTTCCTAGAGAACGGTTTCAATTCATTCTCCCACGTCTTGGAATGAAGAGCATCACTCCTGAGTCACTCAAAAGTCTTCAGGAAGATAATGAGGAGTAACTGATTCACTTCACATATCCTTTTATATATTATATAAAACCCAGAAAAGAAAAATACAAAAATATAAAACCTATAAAAACCATAAAAATCTGAAAATCTCAAAAATACAAAAAAAAATAAAAAAAAAAATGTTTGCTTAAATTATGGTTTGCTATTACTTCAGATAGCAACCCGGTTTTCAAAATCCGTGTATAAACACGCTATCATGTTTTCATTGTGTGCGGATTATCCGAAAAGTTGTATGCTTCAGTGCAGCCTTTCTAGTAAAAGAAGAGAAGTCTTCTTTTCCCAAAATCTCTTTCTTCTAAATATTATTCAAAAGAGATTTTGTGGTGTACAAGGTGGCCATTGGTCTTAAATTTTCTCGGATACGTTACCACTCACATTAATGGCTACTAAACGTTAAAATGGAAAAACGGGTCATTAATTGAGGGGGAGCGTATGTGCTCAACATTTCTGTACCTTTAAAAACTTTGTGCACCAGCCACAGTAAAAACTCAAAAAGTGTCTCAAAATCAGTAAACGTTTAAAATTTTGCCACATGTCTCTCCAAAGCTTTTCCGAAAAAGAGGTTATTTGCAACATTGGCCCCTGCGGAATCGTTGTGAAGTGAATAAATTACATGTTGGGTACGAGATCTCCGTTTTCATCCGTGAACAATCTAGATTCTAAGCTATGGCGTATTACTGACTAATGTACACTACGACTAAAACACATCCTAATCATATTTGGGGTGACCGAACATTCTAAAAAAAATCGTTACCTAACATCCCCCCTAAGAGAGGTCACCCTTCTTTGATCTTGATCTTGAATTCTGGCATTGAGATCTGTAGACTCTTGAGACTCGAGTTGTGACTCATGATAAGACGACCAAGATGACTCCCTTATGTTAGACCGAATCTTTCTCGCTCTCGCCTTCATAACATATAATTAAACTCAAGTCATCTTTAGTGTATGTGCTCTTGTGAGGTGAGATTTCTTGTGATTCATGCTACACTTCTTAGATCATAGACTCTGCAATCAAGTTGAGGAAGCTAGTAGTGCCCATCTTTGATCATAGACCTTGAGTTATGAGATGAAGGTAAGCAGAGATTGAAAACTGCATTTTTCAGCAACGGCACAATGTCACTTCTTTGCTTTGGTGTGATTACTCCTTTCAAACATCCCATACATTCTTTGTGAGTAATTCTTCCAGGTTAATAGTTCAGACGTCCCCTTATTAGATGTGGTTGAGCATGTGAACAGAGTAGATGGTGAACTGCTAAGTTTGGATGTGAGCTTGATAAAACTTGTATAGTAATAAACATACCGGCACTCTACAAGTTTGGCACTTCGAGATGTCAACAGCAAGTGTTGAAAAAAGATTTCTCCTAGTCTACCAAGGCGTTCCTAATCGGATCCCCCACCGATAAGGGCTTCACTGCATATCCGAAGTACACCAACGATAGGCTGACACTGAGATCACCCACCGACTGTAGACTTTTGGAACAACCGAACACACTAAGCGTAACCCACAAAAGTAATTACGAAGTGACTGCTGTCAGGGCTGTTGATGTTGACCCTGCAGGAGTTTCCACTCCAATCACGGGAAAACTAGGATTACATTCCTCATAAGGTCTGCGCAAATTCTAAGACTGCGTATGACACAAATATCACAGCTGGTGTCCTAATGCGAACAACAGTGTAGAAGTATTGCTCACACCCCCAAAACGGTCGCAGCGGAAGGAATCCGAGGGAGTGACGTCATCGGAATAAAAGACAAGAAATAGAAGAATGACCTCTAAAGTTAGTCATTTTAAACAAGCGTTGATAACAAAGCGTACAAAGCATTAAGTTCAGAGTCTCACCACAAAAGTAAGAGTTGAATCATGACCAACGCTAGTAAATGCAACGAAATCTTCATCATGAAGTGCTTCCAAAAGAACCGATACGCATTCCATACTAACTTAGCAACTCATTTATTACTGAAAATACACGCTAGAAGATGCAACATAACTGTGGTGAGACATAGGTAGTAAACAAGTACTCCGCGGAAACAAGATAATAGGGACAACCATAAAAATACAACGTTTAAAGCAAAAATAAAAATACAATGCCTGTAAGCTCATGCCCGGAAGCTCGACGACATCGTACAAATCAAAGAATTAATATAATGCCCCAATGAGTGTTTGCAGAACCGGAATTGAATCGAATGGTTGCGTCCGTTTAACAAGTGGCGCGACAACCGGACAGGGCAAGCCCAAATAGATCTATTCATACATCCGCGCTTAACAAGTAATTACGGGATTCATCAGGAAAGGACTTAGCGGCAGTAATCGGAACTTAGTCAATGTAACGTTTGGTACTTATGTCCGCAAAGATAAAGCAATGTATTTCACCCCAAGTATTTGAAATCCATGTATAAAAGTGTACATACTTAGGTTCGAAACAAGGTCAAGGCATGCAACATAAACTAACTCATCACTTGTACATGTTGTCTGTAATCAGTACGTCAAAAAATGGTAGTTAAGTTTGTGACTTTTAGGGTAATTTATCTTTTAGAAAAGTACTTGTAAATCTCGGACGAATAATGTTTAGTCGCGAGATTACAAGTTACATTTCTAAAAGAAAAATACCACATAAAAGACAACATGAACTAAACATTTTTGACGTAAATATACAACAACATGACAGTGATTAGTAGTGTAGGACTTCATGCTTGACTGTTCGAACTAAGAATATTACACTGTTATTACATGATTTCAAAGATACATTTTTTTTTTTTTTTTTTTTTGGGAAATACATTGCTTTTCATGCGGACATAGTAAAAAGTTACATTGACTAAAGTTACAGATTACTGCGATTAAGTCCCTTTATCATGAACCGTTAATACTGTAAGCGCGGATGTTATAATAGATCTATTTTGGGTTACACCGTCGGGTTGTCGTCGCCAACCTTGTTAAAACGGACGCATCCACATTCGGATAATTCGAGTGTACTGCAAACACATCTTGGGGCATTATTATTATACTTTGATTGTGTAGGCGATACGCGAGCTCGGGTCATGAGCTTAAGGCATTGTATTTATTTTTGGTATAACATTGTATTTGTTATAATGTTGCCCTATAAAAATCTGTGTTCGCGGATGACTTGTTTTACTAACCGATGATCTCACCAACAATTATTGCATTTAGCGTGACTTTCAGGAACTAAATGAGTTGGCTAAAGTATGTAAGAATGCGTACGAGTTCAGCATTTTTGGAAGCATCATGATGAATGATTCTTTGGCATTCTTAGGCGTTGGTCATGTATTAAAATTTACATTTGATGGTAAACTCTGAAACTAATTCTTTTGAAACGCTTATGTTTGAAATCAAACGCTTGTTTTAAAATGACCACTAGAGGTCATTCTTTATTTCCTTGCTATTGTATGTGCATGAACATCACTCCCTCGGAATTCCAATTCCGCTGCGACCCGATTTTGGGGGGTGTGACAAATACTCTACCTGTTTTGTCAACATTAAGGACACAGCTGTAATATTTTGAGTCATACGCAGATCTTAGCAATCTGCGAGAAACTTATGAGGGAATATACATAAGTATTTCCCAGTGATTGAGTGGAAACTCCTGCCAGGGTCAACATCAAACAGCCCTGACAGCAGGTCACTTCGGTAATTACTTGTGGGTTACGCTTAGTGTGTTCGGTGGTGTTCCAAAAGGTCTACAGTCGTGGGGTGATCTCCAGTGACTCACCTAATCGTTGGTGTACTTCGGTATGTCAGTGAAAGCCCTTTCGGGGGGATCCGATTAGGAACGGCCTTGGTAAGGACTAGAGAAAGTCTTCACACTATGCTGTTGACGATCTCGAAGTGCAAACTTGTAAGTGCCGGTATGTTTATTACTAACCAAGTTTTATGCAGCTCAACATACCAAACTTATCATGTTCACCACCATCACTCTAGTTCCACATGCTCATACCAACATCTAAAAGGAGACGTCTGAACTATTCAACCGGGAAGATCTACTCAACAAAGATGTATGGGCATGTTGGAAAGGCGTAATCACACCAAAGACAAAGAAGTTGACGATTGATGCCGATTGCTGAAAAGATGCAGATTCATCATCTCATGCTTACACTTCATCATCATAACTCAAGGAATCATGATCAAAGAATGGGCTACAACTATGCTTCCTCAACTCTGATGCAGAAGATCATGATCTAGAAAAGTGTAAGCATGACATCACAAAGATAATCACAACATCACAAAGAGACACATACACTCAAAGATGACTTGAAGTTAATTATATGGATGAAGAGCGAAGAGCAGAGTCAAAAGATCATCATATACATCAAGGAAGTCATCTTGAGTCGTTCATCCATGAAGAATCAACAACTACGAGCTACAAAAGAATCTACAAAGATCTCAATGCAAGAATTCAAGAATCAAGATCAAAAAGGGTGACCTCTCTTAGGGGGAGATTGTTAGGAATACGATTTTTGTATAAGAAAGATTCGGTCACCCCAAATATGATTAAGCATTGTTTAGCTCGTAGTAGTTACATTAGTTAGTAATACGCAGTTTAGAATTAGATTAGTTCGCGGAAGAAAACGGGTCTTTACCCACTGTATACCTGATCCGCAGCCCAAGTGGCAAAACCCATGTATATAAACCCCTCTCCATCCTTGGAGAGGGTAAGCCTTCTCTCATAATTCTATTTTCTTTTTTTTTTGTTTTCTCTCAAGGCTTCATCTCTTTCTCTCTCTAACTCTCTCTCTCTACATTTCTTTCTTCTTTTTTCTTACTTGGATCGAACCATACCATAAGGTTAGTCGTGTTTGTGATGTTAACTAGTATCCTGCAGTTTGGCACGTGTTTCTTGAATCTAATATGCACGTGCATCCTATAAACTCAAACACCTTCTCATCATGCTGAATGTATGTGGCTGGCACATAAGTATCTTTCTAATATTATTTCAGATTATAACATAAACCTGAAAATCACACGTGCTTGGTTCGTGTTTATATTATCTACTCAGCACGTATAATCTACAAATTGAAACCATGGTATATCAATACACGCTGAATATACATTATTTATGTATAAGAACATATGTTATTGTACCAGAAAATAAATTAACAAAAAAAAAGATAAAAAAAAAGTGCATAACTATCTTGATACTGAAAAATCTAAATCATTAATTCCGTTAATAATTTGTTGATTGATAGTAAAATACAATGCTGATCAAAAAAGATAGTAAAATACAATAAATTTCTTCTTCAATCCTAATACTTCAGTTTGCATTAAGCTTCCTAACATAATCAATTTTGTTGAAATGTTGTTCACATTTCTAGAATTTGTTTGAGAAATTCCATCTTCATATCGATAATTGCCCATATTTTGTTCAATATATCTTCGAGTTTCGCCTGCTTTTCAACGTCTTTTCCATTCAGCATCAGGTTGTATGAAAAAGCTTGGTCACGTAGTTCTGACCTTGGTAGTTTGGTTATTTCCTCCATATTATTGTTTCTTCCTTCTATATCAGCAAGCAATGTACTCATTAAGGACGTTATACGGTTTACTGTTTTCACATCTGCATCAACATCTAAGTCAATCTGATTATAGATTTGACGTTTTGCATCCATTGAGCTTTGTTAAGAATGGAGTAGTTAAATTATACGGAGTAGTTTGTTTATAAGTTTATGTAATATTGATTGAGTTTGTGGGAGTTATATAATGTCTGTTAAATGGTAGTTGGATGGTTGTAATTATTATGTGTTTAAGGTAGTGTATAGGTTAAAAGAATTTAAACTTTCCATGTAAATTTATGATGGTAGTAATTAAATTTTTGTATAAGCGTGTTGATTTTTTTATATTCCCAAACAAATTAAATTTTATCATGCTTGACACGCTGATTTAGCATTTTTAATTTACACGCTGAACATTTATGGATTTCAACTATATTATTTCAGATTATACTATAAGCTCCAATGGCTAAATTATTACCAGCATGTTTAATCTACAAACTGATACCAGCATATTAAACCATGTGTTGGTTCATTTATTATTTTCTATTCAGCATGTGTAATATGCAAAATGAAACCAGCATCTGAAACCAATAAAGTTTATTATTATTGACTACTTTCTGACTACTTTGTGACATTAAATCTTCAAAAATAATTACTTTTCTCAGGGCATGTGTATGATTTGACATATTGAGTATTATTAATTATATATAAAATATTTAAAAGTTATTTAAAAATATTATAATAATTTTTATGAACAATTTGATCCTTTGATGATGTCATCGTATTACATTTTTTTGGCCATTTTTTATAACTTGTGGTTTCATATAAGCTAGATTTTCATAAACTAACCATTTAGTTAAGTTGTGTTAAATTTGTTAAGTATTTATATGTGTATAATAGTTAGAATGAATGATATTTTGAGAAACATTTAGTTATCATGCTGAATGTGTGCAGTGTGGGCTTAACATTCAAGTAAGTGAACAAATTTATTTCAGATTACAACATAAATCAACATAACATGTGTATATATCATATCATCATATGATGCTGAATGTTTACCATACTGAACATTAATAATTTAATGTATAACATAACTAAGACAACTTAATATTATATTAATAAAATTCATATCGAGTTACATCTCAAAATAAAATTACATTCATAATTCTTTACATATTCATAATATTATCAATAAACTTAACATTCAGATTCATATTATCTGATGTGTCATTTTCAATCTCACTAAGTTCGTTAAGCACTTCCATTTCTTGAGTACGAACTTTTATGAGCAAGTCTTCCATCTTCTTATACAGATCTTAACTTCCTAATTTCGGAAGAACTTGGATGAGATCCTGTCTTCCTTTGGTGTTTTTTATTATTTGTTCCAGAATCTTTTGTATAGACTTTGCCTTTTCCAATTGGCGGTCATTTTCTTCAATTGCTTGCTTGGTCATCTTCAGTTTGAAGGAGTTGTTTTCTGCCATTTAGCTGTTGCAAAAGAAACCCTTTTTTCTTTGTTGTTTTTTTGTTTGCTTTTTTAGAGATTGTGTGTGTTGATAATTTGTGTTGTGTATGTTTATTTATATAGGGGAAAAAAGTTTCAGTTTTGTTAGGTCTAGAAGTTTAAAGGTTACTCAGGCCTTTTGATGTGTAATGGCATTATGGGCTTATGTCCAGGCCCAAACCTAATACGTGTTTAACTTCCGTATATGTTAAGATAGANTTTTTTGCGGTAGTAGTTATTTTGTGATTTAAATGTATTATTGGCGGTTTGTGTTTTTAGTTTGTTTGTAAATATACCTCAACCTGTATATACTATTTAAGACTTCATATATTTTATATTTGCATCTTAAAACATCAACACACTTTATTTGTATTTAACATGTCATATCAACAAGTTACACTTATATTTCCTGAAAGGGTGTATTATTATAGTGATTACAGTCCCGGGGATGGTTACCGCGACTATGATGTTCGAGGCGACGAATTGGTGAGTTTTGAAAAAAAAATGCTATTTTCTAATATTAACGTTGTTTCATTTAATTTCAGTTATATCCCATTTTTTGTTTAGCCTGAGGATGGTTACATGTCTTCTGAAGAAACTATTGAATCTAAGATTACTGATGTTGAGTTGTATAATACGGATTTTCATGAAGTGAATGATGATGTTTGTAAGTTATTACTATAAGATATTTGTCGGTTTATGTTTTTATTATGTGTCATATTAACAGTTGAACTTTTTTTACTGTTTTTTCATAGGTTTGTCTCCCAAGTGTTGATCTTCTCGCTTATGATAATGCTGATGCTACATTTGATTTTCATGAAGATGATTATGTTTCTGATAACTTTACGCATCTTGAAAATCTTGAAAGACATTTCAACATACCTCCGTTTTTTTAAGAAAGTAATCGTGTCGCTGGAAAGTCTGAATCTGATAGTCCGATGGTTGGCAATGTTAATGTTTGAAAGATGTTTTTAAGTTTTCGACAATGAACTTTTTTAGTTTATGCATGTGTTATGTAAATGATAAATTATGTGATATAAAACTTCCCCGATGCAACATATGAATGGTATTCGCTTATAAAACAATCCCGGATCAGCATCATATGAAAGATATGTCTAAATGTGTTTTTAGTCAACTTTCAGGGTTATATTATGTAATATTACATTATATATGTATAAATTATTTCAGATTTTGATACTTACTATTTTGTATATGGTTTGCAACTCTTTATGCTATTTGTTCAGCATTGGCTGAGGCCCACATTTAGATAAGCGTTTGGAAGAATGTTCATGTAAAATTTTTTTGTATACATGATTTGTTTAAATGTTTTTTTGGTGTTTTAAAGTGATAATGTTTTATTTTTTGGTTTTGTTTAATAATGGTGTTTGAATTTGTCCAAAAAAAATGGAAGTTTGTTGCGGTTATAATGGACTTTATGATTGAGTTGTCCTCTAATTGTGGTAGTTTTTTGTTGTATAAATATAACGAGTAAATAGTTTATTATGTCAATGTATCATGTTAAATGTTTATTAGGTATTCGCTATCATCTTATTTTTGTTTAAAGCATCAACTGGTAAACCATAATATTTAGTATTCTTTACCAGTTGATTCTTTGAACACAAAGAATTTGCTAATATTGGTTCACACGAATATTTGTATCGACTATTATAGATTTGGTTAGACCACTGAATATGTCATTCATATCTCCTATAAGAAGGTATACCATATATATTGAGTGGTCTATCCAACGTCTCAAAACTCTCTAACTAGGATGGTTTGCATATTTCTATGATATATTTTCAGAATGGGCTGATGTCAAAATTTAGGTAAGGGTCATATTTTTTAGGTTTTTAATATGAATGATTTGCTTAGTTTGATAAAATTCTTCTTTGTATTTACGTGTATGTTAATCAGCATTATATATCAAGTATAAGTGTCAATGTATTTCTACTTTGTATGTTAAATTGTTGTGCTTAGCTGATTATATTCCGTTAAAACCATTACTCTTTTGTGAATTTCAGCATGTGATTTTCAGCACCAACAAATTTTCAGCACCTAAATTTTATCACAAACACAAACAAAACACACATTTTTTTTTTACTATCATACAAATTTATTATGTCAAAACTTACTAACAATCTAAGCGTTTGTGCTATGTAGGCAGTCTAAACTTATAGTTCGCAAGTTTTGGAGTTATTTGTGCAATATGGGCTTAGGCCCAAATTTACAAAAGGGTCATATTTTTTTTAGATCCATGTAACATATTTTGTCATCATAATTTTTTAGATCCACAATTTATAATCTTTAACTCCAACTTTTAATCAAACACTTGCTTTAGTCTTTGTTTGTGGTCATGAATTGAGAATTCTCACAACAATATTCTTAAAATGATTTGTTTTAATGTTTGGTTGACTTTTTTTTAATAATTATGAAAGATCTTCTTCATAAGTTTTTAGGTATTTTTAAGTGATATTGTTTAACTTTTTTGTTTTTGTTTAATGTTTAAATGATGTTTTAAAGTTTTTGGATGACCAGTTTTTTAGTTTATTCGTGTGTTATGTGTGGTATTTCTCAAAAATTCATGTCTTATATTTTAAATAATAGTTTATTTAATAACTATTCTATTTCTAATAAACCAACTTCGTAGAAAGTTATCCGTGAACATCCAATTCTTTCAACTACGACTATTTATGTCAACTCTACATTTCTTGTAGTCCACTATTTTTTTTTCCTTGAAATCCTAATCTAAAAAGTTACTTTCACTTTTATTTTAGGAACTAATTACTTAAAACTATCAAAAACATATAACTACGAAAGCATTCGTAGTAATAATGTGAAAGTTATTGAAAAACTCATCATCTACTAAAATTATATTTTCATAATTTTTACAATAGTATTTCATCACTATGGTACCATTAAAAATTATTTCTAATTAACCCGGTACCCGAAAACGTCAAAACTACTCAAGCTATGCACTAAACGGTAATCCGTAAAAACAAAAGTGGGACAAAACTATACAAGCCACCACCTCCTCATGAGGTGGCCGGCCATAAGAGTCCTTATGGACACTTGTATATCAAAAATCACCAACAACATTTCCACTACCTCATTTCTCTACCAAACTTGCATGCAAAACTCATAGATCAAGTTATATCATAAAATTTTTCCATCTCTCTTGTTCTCTTCTCCTTGGCTCGTTCCCTACTAAACACCATCAAGAGATCAAGATTTTTAATGATCAAGTATATACAAGTGCTCATAAACATCCATTACAAGGTTTTGAAATATAGA